>JADKLZ010005465.1:23528940-23546853 GCA_021533235.1 Biomphalaria straminea
AAGGAAATTTGTCTTACAATGGGGATAAGATACACACTAATTTCATATCTGTTTCGATGTTAAAGTATTCTACCGGCTGTTGTAAGGCAACAGCTTGATTTGCTTTAGGCATGTTGCTGAATCTGGATAAACTGTTGCAAGATGCCTTACTCTCTTGCTATTTTCTACATTCCGATGGACGCTATCATACTTATTTTTTTTTTTAATCTAAAGAACAGATTTTTTTGTCATTTGTATTCTATGCTTTTGTGACGAAATTTTACCGGACGTACTTGATTTGCCTTTTCGGAATCAGCTGAGAAACACTGTATAATTTAAGACATCTCAAATAATCTCAATGATAAAGTATTTCAACTCAAGTTTTCTAAATTCTATGATTTTATGAGTATAAACAATTTGTTAATTAGCTTACAGTTTTATTTTTTAAAATAAAAAAATTGTTTGTTTTTGAGGGGAAGATTATTTTTTCCTTCGAAAGGGGGGGGGGGGAGGTGACACCCCGAGTTTACAGCACCAAATGACACCGACCCTAGTGACGTCACTGCAGTTAGTACTAAGTGACCGAACCTCGCTCAGTTGAATATGTATTTAAAGAATTTCTTACTTTTAATTATTTCGTAAGATGTTTATTGTACCTGACAATAGGTTCTTCCTGGAGTTAGTACAAAAACTGTAGACTCCCCATTGCTAGCAAGGGGTTATGGGGCTGGTGTAAGCTCCCCCAGCGCTAGGTAAAGCCCCGCCGCCAAACACTATTTCCGGGATACATATTCTGAGGTATCTGCATGCACTGTCCTGCTATTAAAATATTTTATTTCAAAAACCTAATGTGCTATTCTTACTAACTAACGTTCGGCGCATTGGGTGGAAAGTTGTTGCCACAAAAATATCTCACTGGCAATGTCTTAAGTCTCTTCCCACCTGCTCTAAGGACCCACATGAAAGTGTGGCGTGAATTTGTACTAGGATATCCCTGTTTGCGCTTTCCTCGTAATGGCCTTCATGTTGTCGCAACTATTTGTGTGCGTGATTCATTATGTCCCGCAAACCTCATTTGTACGCTCTGTCACAATCTTACTAAAAGGTCGACTCCCAGTATAGTATTTCCATGATTAAGACCCAATCTTTATTACTGACTCCTAAAATCCGTCTAAACTATTTTTCTTGAGCCACATTTAGTCTTTTTCAATTTTTGCAGACTATTCACTGCACTTTATTAGTGGAGTCCAACCACTAGTAGAATTTGTAACATCTCTTGGCTACGCTCTTAGAACTAGGTGACTGTAGTTCACTTTAGATTTTATATCAAAACTGAAAGTTTTATCGTCAAAATCATCTGTTGAGGTATTTTCTACTAAAAAATCTCTAGAGTGTTTTTTACCAAATACAAAAGTTAGCTACTGTCATAGAATATGGTGAGAGTAGTTTGCTTTAGAAAAAAATATTTAAAAAAGGGCTTTACAATCTTAAAACCCCCCGTAGGGTGATTGTAAACTCAAAAAATCAGGACGGGTTTTTTAAACTTTGAAAAGGAGGGGGTTAAACTCATTAAACCCTTTGACTCAAAGACTTTCAGTGTGTAATTTACTTTTTTTTTTTATATCGAATAGATAGTTTTTAGCATCAAAACACGCTGAATATGTGCGTGGTTTGTGTGTGTATATTTGAAGCATTAGGCTATTTAGGAGGGACGTCAGCAGATTTTCCGAAATTTGTGTAACTCAGTCTCTCCACTCTGATGTATTAATTTCTTAGTTGCCTCCCTTGATAGTGCAAAAGGTATTTGACATTGAGGTTAGACCACTAGCGGATCCAGACAGAAACCTAACGCCCAGTAAACCCTATATATATATATATATAGCTCCTCCTTCGTGTTCGAAGATGAGCACATTTCTCATTTCCTATGGACTCAAAGATGGCTGTGAAGTCCAATCCTCGCTTTGAAAAGCCGGCAGCATATGTGGCATGGGTGGGTTTTGTCAGTTTCAGATAGGCCTGCTTTTTCTCTCTGCTTTCTGTTGGTTTGGCGCTCTATCGCACTGGCCACTCTACTTGCTTCAAATCTTGAGACTCCGAGGCTCACAGCTTCTTGCCATGCGCATCGATCTAGAGCTAGTGCTTCCCAGCCATGAATGTCGATTCCGCATTCCTTGAGAGAGCTCTTGAGGGTGTCTTTGTAGCGCTTGCATTGGCCCCCTCTGGAGCGCTTTCCTGTACATAACTCTCCATACAGAAGTCGTTTGGGAAGGCGATTTTTTTGGCATGCGGACTACATATACTGTGCATGTTGGACAGCTTTAAACTTTATGTGTCTGGTATGTGGTCAGACCAACGCACCTTATGGATACTCCTTAGCTCAATAGCTCCTATTTCCGGTTACGAAAAACCCTTTGATAGTCCTAAGCAAAGAGGAATAACTCCGTATTTTAAAAATTCTAAATAATATTTATTTTGAAAAAAAAATCAAATTTAAGATCTAATACGTATAAACAAACAAACAACTCTGAAAAATATAACTATATGTTTAGTTTTAAAAAATATATACGTTTAATACCACTAGAACATAAAAAACGTCAAAAATTCTCATTTTCCGACGTGGGGACGTATAAACTGGGGCTATGGGCCGGTTTGTTTGAAAAACTATTTAAAAATAAAAATCTTCCCGATTTCATTTAAAATAGAATCGGTAATCTCCAAAATGATTTGTAATCACGCTTGCAACGAGACAAGAAGAAATCTTGTTTTTAAAAAGTTTAAATCAAATATATTGGATAAGGGATTTTAGAAACGTTTTACAACGGTTAAGGACAAAAACGGGAAAACGTTTCCAACTGCGGTAGGAGCTAATGGGTTAAACAGTGTAGATGGAAGGAGTTTAACTTTTTGGTGTGGCGGGAGTATAGGATCTATGACTCTGATGCATATAGGACGGGAGAACTACAGCACTGTAGACATTCAGTTTTGTGGTTAAGCTGAGTCCTCTCCGTTGCCACACTTGTTCTTGAAGTCTGCACTGGCACGAGCAATACGGAAGTCAACCTCATCATCTAGGTTGGCGCTTGCTGATATGGTGCTCCCAGATAGACAAATTTTTTGACATTTGCTAGTTTCTGACCATCTATGAGGATGTCTGTTTCTGTGACAGCTTTATTTGGAGGAGGTTGATGCAGCACTTCTGTCTTTTTAACATTAATGGTGAGTCCAAAATTTGTGCAGACATTAGCGAAGAGGGACAGGCTCTTTTAAAGGTCTTCTTCGTTTGCAGCGTGACTGATGTATGGATAGTCTTACATTGAAGAAGGGGTTTTATCGAAAATTTCGGAGGGGGTTTTAAAATCAAACTCAACCCCCAGATTATTCTCTTGTTATTTCCAAATTGTCGTTTACATTGTTTTTTCTTGTTTGTTTGTTTTCTTCTATATAAGAGGGGTTTAATTGCAAAACCCCTTGGTATGGGGTTTTATACTCAAAACCCCTTAACTGTGTGTGGGACAAATGATGGCTTAGTATTGAAATCTCGCCTAAAGTTAACAAAATCTAAGCAAAAATTAGTCAGTAAATTCCGACCGAACCCCCTTTGGCTACGCTCATAGCATTTTGAGTGCGTTATTATTTTGTTATATTTCATAGGCATCTTTTAGCTTCAAACCCTGTTGAAGGGGTTTCAAACTTAAAACCCCTTTGGCTGCGCTCATAGAATTTTGAATATTTAATTTTGAACCCCAACCCCTTTCACCCTCTGGCTACGCCCATAGTCTAAACAGACCACTTTGGGAATCACTAATCTAAATAGATATAATATTCATGTCATGTTTTATCATAACTAACCTACTTTTATATTGGCTTGGAATCTAGATATAAATATTATTTTTTTTTTTTACTGCTGATGTAATATTGTTTTGATTGATAATAGAATCGTGCGCAAAAATCAACAACTTACTAGTTACTAGTAGATGTTGTCTTCATTAGAGAAGTCGTAGGGTCAAATTTTAGCGTTACAGTATGAAGTTATTAGATCTTTTATCTAAACCTAAATCGAAATTATGTTTTTATCATTGTCAGCTTACGAAACTAATGCTAATAGGTGTCAATCTGCCATTACATGTGTACATTGATTTAACTTTTGTGCAATGTTTTATCACTTAAAAAAAAAAGACGTGTTTACATTTTGTTGACGCAAAAGCTAAATTTAAATCATATGATAGACCCAATGGTTTGTTTTCTTTCATAATAGAGTCAAGTGTTAAAAAGAAATAAAATGCTCTTTTATTTCTAAATTTGTAAGTCATTAATAACACCAAATGGTATATGAAATCTGTTCTAAGTTATAACATATTTAGAACTGCTCAACATACTATTTAAGAAATCCTTATTACAGATTTCTTGCTGAATTTACTAATGAAAAAAAAAGGCGCCATATTTGAGCGGTAAAGAGCTCCCGAGCTTGAATTCTGCTGAAGATTGGAATGTTTAAGTATGGGATTTGTTGGCTTCTCTGAAGTCTGCATACACCAAGTTCTAATAGGTGCCTTACATGTGTTGGGAAAAATAAAGGCGGTCGGTCGCTGTACTGGCCACATGGCACGCTTGCTAAAACTAGGTCACAGAAACAGATGACCTTTAAATCACCTGTACGGCTGAAAGTGGCACTTTTTTTTTACTAAATAATACACATTTCTTTGTGGATTCAACTACAGGTAAATTAATCTATATCTTACTAAATGTACACATAGTCTCATCTACTTTAACATCCATCATATTTTCTAATTAGGTGTTCATGATTTTAGTTATACATTTTCCATGAGCCGAATATTCGAATTATTTTGATGCACAAGTGCACACATATCAGTGATAGTTGTTGTGATCTGAAGAAGACCATATCATTTGAAAAGATGAGACCATAAAAACCAAATGACTAGAACATAAAAAAAAATTAAAAAAAAAATATGAACGCTCTTTGGATATCAAAATTCAAATTGTCAGAATGTTTGTTCTGCAGGCTTGCTGGAAGTAGTAATGGATGTAAACACTCCACTACCCATACAATGCTTCCTAATGGCATGCGTCTCAAAAAGCCTCTGACAACACGTCCAACTCCTGGCCTTAAAGTGTGGCTCAGATATTGAGTTTGGCAGAACCGTTTTTACTAACAGGAAAAAAAGGTAAGTAACTTGCGCCTTAATCAGTAAGCTTCGGCAGTAGAGGCTTGTTAGCCATGTCTGGCTATAACTATTCCTTTTGATAAACCAGCTGCGTGAAAAGGGTGGAACATCAGTGTGGGCGATATCATTCCAACCACAGCTAATTCCCAGGCATTCATCTTATTTCCAGGAGATGATCCATATTCGTTTCGCGACTGAAATATGCCATATGTCAGAATGCGTTTGACCAATCAAGGGAGGTAAGGAAACCTTTAAATCTCCCCACAATGTAGATTTTTAGAACTACTTGAACTTGTAATAAAATATATTTCTAGCAAGCACATTAATGATTTTTGAATAGTGGACACATTAAAACAAATGTTTACAATTAAATAATAATAGACTCAATATTGGACAAGTAAATAACTGTAGAATATTTATATATTTGTAGATTCTACTGTAGACTCTAAACCTCTTACATATTGAGCGCACTGTCGTTGTCAAGACTATGTCTCCCAATAACTGATCACATAATACAAGCTGCAAAATCTTCCTAGTAATGGGTAGCTACACATTGAAAAGTATTGCTGAGAGTGTGCAAAGCTAAACTACAATTATGTTCAAATAAGAATAGTCATGTATTTTAAAAGCAGGAAGATCATCAGATACACAAATCTTGTAGATATTTTTTATCAATAAGTCTTTAAAGAAATCAAAGCTAAATTGAGAGTATATCTTCTATATACAGCTTCTGTAGCTGAAATATTATATAATTGATGATGAAACAGTTGTAGGTCGAGAACTTTGAAATTTGACATCACCTGCAGTTAGACAAAATAATATAAAATATAACATATTGGAAAAGTATATTTTTTTAAGAAAAAAAAAAGCTTATGCTAGGGGAAAAGTGCATATTTACAGCCACATCTCTTATTATCATTATGCAATGTATGTCACTTTTTTTTTCTTTTATTTTATTCACGTTTTTTTTTTCTATATGTAGATCTAAAAAAAATAGCAATTGAATATTATAAAGTGTGTTAGATCTATACATTAAACCTTCAAGGATTATGTCTCAGAAAAAGAGGGGGGGGGGGGAAAAGGGGGAAAAAAGGGGGGAAAAAAAAAAACGCTCCTTTTTTATCTAACGTTTATAACTTATTAAGAGAAAAATCATTGTTCTGGTTTATTATAAATATAGTTCTTTTCTTTAAAGTATTGTGTTCCATTTTTGTTTCCGAAGAGAATAGTAATAGAGGAGAGAAGAAAAGAAAAGCATCTTTAAAGTGAGAGGGATAGAGGAAAAGTGAAAAAGAGATTGAACTGTATTTACTATGATAAGAAGTCTGTGCATTTTTTTAAATTTATCATTTGTTTTGTAAAGGTCGCACAGCCAGAAGTGTCTGTAGGACAAGTTCAAGTCTATAATATACTCCTAGAAAGGCATACGAATAAACTAGCCAATGACAACTAAGTCCAACACGCGAGTTGCTCGAGGCTTTATTTGTTTAGATTTAAGTTTATGATCCCCTAAAACTTTTCATACTAACAGGTCAAGAGATGAAGGTGGACAAATAGCGCCCAAAGTCTTAATGAGTATAACTGGCACCCGGAGCACAGCAGTTCATTGGAGCCCCAGCAACTACCCTATACCCAACATTTCCAGAAAAAAAACTTAGAAATATGTGCTACTAACTAGTATAGGCTACCATGAGGATATATTTATAGATCGTAAAGTGCTTACATCCATTACCACTTTCAGCTAAAAACCCTAAGGTGTTGGCAGAACCCAGTGCTACACCCAAGCGGAAGCTGCGACACCGCTGATCCAGTTTTCGGTAAAGCCTTTTGAGTGGATACATCAGCTGTGTGGAGAGGGCGGGATGATGCATGGGAACATCCTATTTCCATGAGATGATCTATAGTCGCTTCTCGACTAAAGGAAGCCATTTTAAATTGTATACTGTTAGGTAGTCAATTCTTAATTGTACTTATTTAGCGACGTACCATAAAAGACGCATTGTGAACGGGACTAGTGACGTTTGGGATATGTTGTGTTAGAGACTTAGAAATCAGTTAGCGCTAGAATCTCTTAGGGTGTAGACGTGGTTTTTTCTCTTATTAGTTATACTGAGACATTTGACTGTGACCTAGTTCGCGATTAAAGGATTATTTAAACTGTTCTTCAGCATTCACTAGTTCTGTTCATCTGTTAAAATCGATGTGTCTTGTTTCGTGTCTGTATTGGATAGTTTAACTGCATTGAATACACCCGAACACTAAAACTCAAACGCCTGCTGAGTAATTGAAGTTAACTCCAGTACAGCCTGAAGACAAGCATCGCATCAAAATACATTCAATTTTAAACAATTATTGCTAAATTCATTTATAACATTGCTTAGTCTCAAGGTTATTATCTTGGAAAGTTAAATCAATATATATATAAATGCTTATGTTTCAGACTGAATAGCATACATGGAACATGAGAAAATAAAAATATAGCATGTACTTACGAGAGCTAGATGAAATCCATTTATGTTTTAATTCCCGTAGTTCTCCGCTTAGATCCCCTGAAAACAGTGTATCTATTGTATAATAATGGAAAATAAGCATAAAGATTAATATATGAGATAAAGAATCAGACTCGGCCCACATTGGATCCGAAAATAGGCAAGGGATTGTTTTACTATCTAAAGCAATATAATTTCGAAGAATCATTTGGCGTAATTTTGAATTTTAAAACAAATTGAATAACATTTAATCTATAAATACAATTGTGGAGCTAGAGGCATAAATACAAAGTGTATTTTTTTTTAATTTAAATTTGAGCTGCTATTATCGATAATGAGATATTTGTTTATATTTTTTAATGCATTTATTGAATGAAAAATACGATTTTAAATATATTTTCATAAATTGTATATAATATATATGAAGGCGTGGTGGCTGAGCGGTAAAGCGCTTGACTACCAAACCGGGGTCTGGGTTTTGAATCCTAGTGAAGACTGGGATTTTTTTTTATTTCAGGATTTTCGGACGCTTCTTAGTCTACCCAGCTCTAATGGGTACCTTGACACCCTCGTTAACCGTAGGCCACAGAATCAGATGAACTTTACATCATCTCCCCTATTATAGACCATAAGGTCTGAAAGGTGAACTTTACTTTACTTAAATAAGTTCTTAAAGAAATCAAAGCTAGATTGAGAGTATATATATATATATATATGAAAGGTTTACAAATATTTGTATAAATCAACTTACGTATTCGGTCATCTAAAGAAATGTTTATGGCTTTCTTCTCAGCCGGTTTGAATGGAGCTATATAAGGAGAACAAAACTTTGTGTGGCATTGTTCATATGACACTATTTTAATATTATTTACATTCTTTATATTGAATGGGTAAAAGCGTCTACAAACTTCCTGCCTAGGCCGCACCTTAAGAGTCTCAAACATGTAATGTAATCATCTTTTGGATTATTTTAAATTAAATATGAAGTTTTATTTTTGCTTCGACATAGCAACTTCTACAAAAAGTATTTCAAGTGTTATAAAGAAAACATTCTGTAACATTAAAAACTAAAAACGATAAGTATTTATAGTCAACAAACGCTAATGATTTTTCAGTATTTTTTTTTATATTATTGGTATGTTCACTCTCAACAATCATTGCATGAGTGTATGTGTGTGTGTGTATCTTTTCCCTCGAGCACTTTCTTCTCCTTATTGTAAGTGCTGATCTTGTAGAGCTTTTTGTCATTTGTATATCAACGTATATAAGGAGTGGAGAAACTATTCGAAAAAAAAATTATAATGTTTTTCCTAAGTAAATTTCTGATATCTTTTTCACACTTGAAAATGTTATTATGATCGAAAATTACCTAAATTGTACAGCTTTTTCATATTCAAAAGATACTCACGTTTATCCCTTGTAGCATTTAGTTGTGTTTCTCCATTTTCTTCATTAGTTTCTAGGTTCTCTAGAAAAAAGGATGCATATATTATTTTTACATGTCAACCAATATGTATGTTAACCAATCTCTCTCTCTATCTCTCTCTCTCTCTATCTCTCTCTCTCTCTCTCTCTCTCTCTCCTCTTTCTCTCTCTCATATATATATATATATATATATATTTATTTATTTTATTTTATTTTTTTTTTCTTTCTGGGATGCTGTTTTCTCTAGATTTTTTTCCATAGTGATTCTTGGTGGACAGTATCAAACGCTTTCTTAAAGGCATCCAGATCCTACGACACCTATACAGTCTGTCTAGTTGCCTCATTAAAACAGAAGGAGGAGCCAGAGGCGCATCTTATCTCCCTTTCTTTTCCTCCTAGCAATCGACTACATAATGAGGAGAGCAATGAACCAGACTGCTTTTGGTATTCCATGGCGTGAACAAAACCGAAGGACGAACTTAGACTTCGCGGATAACGTTACACTAGTCGGGGCTACAAATAAATGCATTCAAGAAATACAGAGGCACCCAAAATGGCCTCATCATAATTTTGGATAAGACGAAAAATTTGCAAGTGGGATATAAGACAAAGAGTGCCCCGTCAGACTTTGCGAGTCAAAGCTTGAAGAGTTTGACAAGTTCACTTAATTTGGCAGCATCATAACAAATGATGGGGATGCCTCCCATGATGTAGCGTGCCAAATAGAAAAGGCAGGGAACATTTTCCAAAGGCTGCAGCCTATTTGGACAAGCCAGGCCATTGGACTCGATACAAAACTACACCTTCTCAACACAATTGCCGTTCCAACTGCAACATATGCATGTGAGACATGGAAGTCATCTGTCAAAATTGAGAAGAGACTAAATGTGGTTAAACAAAATGGCTGAGACGGATTTTCTTCGACAAAATGAACTACGCACACCAAGAATTGCGATGACTTGGAAACCAATACGAGGAAAGCGCAAACAGGGCGTTATACCTTCATGGAGGACCTCATAACAGTGGACACCAGATGGAAAGATGCTTCAGACATTACCAATGACAGATCTTTATGAAGACAGCTTGCTGCTCAATATGCCAATCGGCGCGGGAGGACTAAAGTCTAAGTTATATATATATATATATAATATATACTTGCGTGCCTAAGAATATATATACTACACTTAGACTTAGGTCCTCCCTCAATTTCAAAGTATATTCTTAGGTACGCATGTGTTGGTCCGCACAAGTGTTGCCGCCCCCCAAAAAATATATGGCGGTGCTCTTTCTTGATGGTCACAAATGGACATTATTTTACTATTGTGATTTTCTGCGATATATATACGGAAAAAACTTTGTGTAAAAAGCAATATGTAGTACAGCTTTAATACGTTGACCGTTTTGATGATGACTTTTCAATAAGGTGTAAATTGCTTATGAATCATTTAATTACTATTTAGTTTTAATAAGCATGTAGTAGAAGCTGATCTAATCAATTTAAAAAAAAAATTAAATGATTTTTAAATACATTTTTGTTGCTTAAATTTCTTAAATGAAAAAAACAAATATAATGCGCGGTGGCTAAGCGGTAAAGTGCTTGGCTTCTGAACCTAGTGTCCCGGGTTCGAATCCCGGTGAAGACTGGGAATTTTATTTCGGGATTCTTGAGCGCCTCTGAGTTCACCCAGCTCTAATGGGTGTCTGACATTATTTGGGGAAAAGTAAAGGTCGTTGGTCATTGTGCTAATCACATGATACCCTCGTTAACCGTAAGCCACAAAATCAGTTGAACTTTACATCATCTGCCCTACAGACCACAAGGTCTGAAAGGGGAACTTAACTATACTTATATATAAATATATTTTTAAATCTTAAATCTTATGCATTGCCTAAAGTACTTATAGTCATTATTCATTATACATAACACATAGACAAATTAAGAAGTCGATTAACATTTTGAACCTTGTCTTATAACGCAAGACAAACTATATATTGCCTTCTCATTGCATAGAATGTCTGCCATTTCGCACTTTGTACCATCTAATATATAAAAGGAAAACAAAGGCGTATGTATGTATGTATGTATGTATGTCCCCGTATAGAAATCAAAACCATTTCACCGATCTTGACAAAACTTGACAGAAATGTTCCTTGGGTACTAACTTAGACCTGTATGTATGAATTGTAGCCCTAAAACAAACTTAAAACCCTAAAAAAAAAAATAAAGTATCCCAAGTCTATTACAGCTATACTATTTTATGAACTAGGCTTTGTTTACAAATGTTGACATGACAAAAAGATCGAAAGGATTTAGATCTAGATTATTCTAGATCTAATTTTAAGAAATACACTTTGCACTTATAGATTTTAGCTTTGACGCATGAAAATACAAAATATAGTCTAATGATTTAATTATTTAACAAAATTAACCTTCGAATTTGTGTTTCAAAAGGATTTTTACATAAATTCGTTCTTTGTATCTGAGGAATATAAAAATCCTGTTGAACATAGATGCATTAGACATTACCGAAAGGTTACAAATCTCTCTATTCCTATATCTAGATCTAGGTCTAGAACTAAAGATAATAAAACTTCTCTTCGCAAAGATAGTTTAAAGCTTTAACACTTGAACATACTAATTATAGTTCATTCATTGCATATTTTAATCAAATTAACATTGAAATTTGTTTTCTAAAGCATTTTTACATGATTGCAACTATTATCCTATTATCGCGTAAAATAAGGTCAAGTTTCTATTTATAGCTCCATTAATGATTTCTTTTTTAACGTGAATTCGCGCATTCGCTTTACTTTAATTATTATTATTTTCTTTGTTTCTAATGCACAATATCACTGACAGCAGTAAGAAGGGTCAAAGTGCAACAGCGCCTGGAGATTACACATTTCCAAGCTATAACCGCAGTTTTGTATCCGGGATTGGCTTTTTGGTCACATGAGAATTTATATTTTGTTTGAAAGTTTATTTTATACTAGACAGATATTACCCGCTGTCCGCGGGTCTTAATTTGCTTAATGCTGATGTAGTCAGTGATATTGTGCATTTGTATGTAGTCCATTGGCGACCCTTCTATATACATGCTCTCCAAGTGGATCTACCCGGTGCCCTTTTTTATCGAACTGTATATGTTAACTTTGAAGAGAGATTTATATCGCGTTTGCATACATCAGTATACATTAAATTGGGTGCCTGCGGCATTTCTTTCTTGTATTAGATGCATACATATATGTTGGTTCTTGTATAGGCCATAAGACTCCCTTGTTGACTGTCCGCCATAGCAACAAGAAAATTACCTCATTTAAGCCACATACCTTAGGTTTGATAGCAAACATATTTAGCTTTATAAACAGATAAAAAAAATGGTAGAAAATTAGGAAGTTAGGTAGATAGATAATTAGAGGGATAGCTAGCTAGCTAGATAGATTGATAGATAAGATAGATAGATAGATAGATAGATAAATAGATAGATAGATAGATAGATAGACATATACATAGAACGACTTTTATACGTGCATGCGTATATCACACACACAAATAAACAAACATACATACATACATATCTACATACATACATATATACAAACATACATATATACATACATACAATCAACCGCTGCCAACAATGTTCTGCTAGATAAGAAAAGACTTTTAGAAGATTTGCAAGCGAATGATTAAACTACTTCTAGTGTAAAGCTTTGGATAGGTAACTTAGACACTGTAGTGTCGTAAAACTAAGCGATAAGAACATATAAAATCATCAAGTACTGACCTATTTTAGTTTTCAAATTGTTGATAGTTACTTCCTTTTGTGTTAGCTCGTTCTTCACTGTAACAACACATGACAGCACACATATAACATTTTACAATGTGTGTAGTGTGTTTTATGTATTCTGTTAGTTATAATGTTTAACTCTATTAATTATATATGCTCTTTAATATATATATACTTAACATTAGACCAGATACAAAAAAGAACTCCATAAAAAACGTATAAAAAAAAAGGTCCATTATTAGTGATATCACAGAACATAAGGACAGAAGAATTAAACGTAACTCAGAAGTAACTGTCAAGAAACAAAACCGTAATATACACCATAAAGGAGGCAACCAAATAAGCTAGTTATGGAGACCAAAGTCAAAATTCGTATAACATAAGCACAATCTCGTAGGCACCGTTTTATAAGCAATCCAAGTTAAAAAGCAGGTTCCAATATTAATGACATAAATGATAAAGACTTTAAAGTGAATTTTAGAAGTAGAAAAAAAAAAACAACTGTACACAATTTTTTTATGGTTGACCGCTGGAAGAAATATTTCGTAATTTTCCTACAAAAAAAAAAAAAAAACAACAAACAACAACGCAAACTAGTACCAACTGAAAACTTAAAAAAAAAATACTAATTTGAAAACAATTGAAAATTAAGTTTCAGGAACCATTAGTAATTAGTAATTTATATAAATAAGAAATGCATTTTGTTATATAACTTTTTTTTTCTCCCTAATTCAGCTAATTTTTTGAGTAATTTAAATAACATTTTTATATAATTCTATTACACGTCTGTATAGAGAGCATCAATTTTTCTTTTTCTTCTTTATGTTTTTGATTGATTTCATCTGAAATTGAAAAGGAAAATATACATAAGGTTATATGAGGAATATATCTTAGAGCTATTATAAACGGTAAGCTTCTTACTCTTTCTTTATTATCCTACCCAATTTTCATGTAAAATATTTCCTAAAAAAACTAAACTTTTCAGAATATATGATCTATAGGGCTGATTATATAGTACAGCGACCAACCATCTTTACTTTTCCCAACTAATCTCAAGTACCCGTGAGAACAGGGTATAGACTCAGGTACGCCAATGGATCCCAAAATTTAAATTATTAGTCTTCGTCAGAATATGGAGGCCCCCAATTACAAAGTCAAGCTCTTTAACACTCAGCAACGGCGCCATTATTACCTTACTTACACATTTAAACATTGTTTTCTTTTAAATACACGTCGACTAATTATTTTAATTGCATTAAATGACACTACGATGATTCCTTAATTTTATGAATACTTAATACATACATATATAAGGATTATGTGACTAAGGGACTAAATAACCTAACATAAAAATGCTGGAGATTAAATAATTTGATTTATTAGGTACTGATATTTGTTAATCGGAAACACGTTCTCGAGGATTACATGACATGACTGTCAATGAAGTATAAAAAAGAAAATATATTTTCTTCACCCGCTGGATTCTTAAATTAAAATTATAATATAAAAAAGTTAAAATTAAAATATATACATAATACACAAATATACAAAATACATAATAATTGAATTTTACCTATCTGTTTTTTTAGTTTTTCATTTTCCTTTTTCATGTCTTTTTTTGAAGTATATTTATAATGAGGACTTGCGACTGATAAAGACAAACAATAATTTTTCAAAAAATATTTAAACACTAGTTTCTGTAATGTAAACATATATCTAATGCATGAAGAAAAGAAAAAAAAAAAGAAAAATGTGATAGAGAAAAAGATAAGAAATAAAATTTCATCTTCAAAGCTTTTAAATATACACATACATGGGAAGTAATTAGTGTTAGCGTTAAGCAGGAACGATAAATCAATAGTGTTTTACGCGTGATCAGTACAATTTAAAACATCTCCATAAGACTGTGCCTTGTTAAAAGTATTAACCTACCGATCTGACATGTATGTACTTAAAAATACCTCAGAGCAATTGTCTCAGATGAGGGAACGAAACCCAAACTATGGGCTCTAACCACAAAAGCAATATGGACAGAGAACGGATTTGCACTCTGCACCACATTTCTATATGCTTGTGAGTCTTCGACGCTGACTGCAGAGCTAGAGAGAAGGACCCTATCAATGGAATTGAGATGCTATACAAGGATCCTAGATGTCACATTTAATGACCCCATCAAAAACCAAGAGATTAGAGACAGGGTCACTAAAGCGATTTGACCCCATGATGACCTGCTAACTATCGTAAAATTACGCAAAAAAAAATCTATGGCCGTATCTCTAGCTCTTCGAGGCTTGATAAACCTTCCATCAGGGAACAGTATCAGGAAAAATAATAAGAAGCAGACAGAGAAAGCAATGGGAGGAGAACATAAAAGAATAGACGGCATGCCATTGAATACGGTTCTAACCAAGGCAAAGGACAGAGAGGAATGGAGACGGACGGTCTACAAATCTTGCTTGGTGTCCAGCGGTCCAACAGTGTAAGGGATAGGTAAAGGTAATATAAATCGACCACCTGCGGACAATGATTATGCTTGCCCTGTGGCCTAATCTGTAGGTCGCAGCTGAGACTGCGCAGCCACACTAAATACTGTATTCCTCACTAATCTTCGGAATCGAAGATAAGCCTTATTATATTGTATTAACTCTTAAAGTAGGCACTCAACGAACAGACCGGAGGCAATAATAAAGGATGTATTTATTAGAATCTAACAACTAGATCTGTATAGTTGGACTTCCGATAATAAGTCACATGAACTAATGTCCTAAATTCTTAGAGTCCTACTTCCTACCAGACCACTGACACACTGACACACTTCCCAGGTCTCCCAAAACAGTTTTACAGTATCACGCAGGACAGAACCTAGCTACAGACTGTTTAGACTTCCATAACTTTAGCTGGATCTACCACAGTCCTTCTTCCTGTCTTCGTTCACTAGTGCGCTTGGGCGCACCACAAGCACTGGTGCAAGGCATGGTTACAACAATTGGTATGTATATATAGAACTGCTTTGTGACAATACGGTGTACGTAAAAAATACGACTTTTCTTGTATTTTAACGTATATTATAAAATTTTAGTAGTTTAAAGTTAGGGCTAGGCAATCACTACTGATTAAACTTTAATAACATTTTTAAAAAGATTAATTTGACAATGCATTTTAAATGCTTTTTATGTATATTAATTATTTTATTTTAATCTCCTCATGTTTATTATTACCTATTACAAGTTTTGCTTATTGTAATCCAGTACATGTTATTCTATTGTAAAGAATTTGATATAAAAAAATCATGTTCGTCTCGGATATTTTTTTTTTTACGTTTTAACCACTTCTCTTTATAAGATCAACTAGAAATGTTCCATAATTATTTATTTTTTAATACAATCCTAACCTGCTAGTTAATTAAACAGTAATTTTTTTTTTATAGGAAAGGGAGAAATCTTACAATGTTGAGATACTTTTGTTTAAAGTATTTTTATCTAGTTTATGCTATTTCATTGTATTTTAGAGCATTGTATTGAAACCCATTTTCTTTATAAAATAGATAATAACCATAATAGATATACAGACACTACTAAAGTTTACAGATAAATAATACGTATTGAAGCATACAAATTTTAAATATGTTAGTAAATATATGCAATACACACCAGTTTCTAAAAGTCTCTTCTCCACGTGTTCAAATTCTTTGCGCAATGATTTAATGAAGGTATCAAAAGCATTGTCTGGACCAGCTTTTAATAATTTTCCTAATAATAACCTGTTCTGATTTACTTTCAGTCTTTCTTGCAAAATTTGCTCATGATCGTCAAACGAGATCACTTCTCGTTCAAATAAAATGTCAACTATTTTAGATGCATCTAATTCATCAAGCAGGAACTTAAAATTTCTTTGTATAGCTCTCTCGTGTTCAGGCAACAATCTTCCACTAGGCATCTCTGAAAAAAAAAAAAGAAGAAACATGTAATTTATAGTTTCCGCTAAAGCCTTTAGTCCATGAATGTGTACTGATTTGTTCCTTCAATGTGCGGAATTTAGACTTTCTTTTAATCATATCTCGTTAATGTACACAATTATGGCTTCTGTAAAGTAACATTTTAGAAATTTGATTCTCTTATAGTGTTTGCCTTAAGGCAGCATCAGTTACTTGCAAGTTAAAGTAAGATCACTGAATGACTAATTAAAAGTTTATCAACGTATATGTCTTGTTAGGCTAACACTTTACTTTATCAAAACAAAAATCAAGGACTGTATTTTAAAGTATTGTAAAACTCCATATAGATCAGGCTCTTAAAATTATCTTACGCTTATATATATAGTTCGTCCATCGTGGTTCGATGATGACCACTTTGTCATCTTACGCTTATATTCTTTAAAGCAAGCTATATTTAAGAACTTTTAGTAGCATAATAAAATTACTTTCGTAATGTAACAACATAATACGACAAATACTTGTCTGACATCTGTACCAGTACAAATAATCTTCCTTTAACATCCTATTTTAATTATTTGCTACTAAAAATATTTAAAACTTACACAAACACTAGAAACGCTTTTTACCCATCATTCTTTACACTTTAAAAGGGACAGGACTAAGTAAGCAAATCTACCAACAGTGACCACGAGACATAAGGTAAGGTAATCACTTCAAGATCACTTCATATTTGATGTAAATACTATACTACCTATAAACTCAATACAATGCCCTGAACAAATAAATGAACTGCTTTCCGCTCTGATTTCTATCCTTTTATCAAGAATATGATAATATTGATTAGATGTAATATAATACTAAAACAAATTTTTCTTGCGTTTCTCACTTACCTGTTACAACAATGTTATTGTTTTGATTCTTTTTTTTTTAAATCATATATAATCCCCATGCAATAAATGGTGTGTATAGTTAATCTTCACAGAACAATAAAATCATTGAATGTTGATTTGGTACAACTAAGCTATTTCTAAAAAAAAATATAGGTCATGGTGTCTATAACAATCTATAATCAATAGTTTATAGTTCTTCCTGAATAAACAGCGGCGTAGAG
>JADKLZ010005465.1:23553872-23589060 GCA_021533235.1 Biomphalaria straminea
GTGTATGAGGACCAGTCTAATTATTTGACTGTTTCAATCAAGTCCATCTGGGCGTCCTCAAGTTTTTTAAAAAAGATGTCCTTTAGGTATTTCTTTTTCTTAATGTCATGATAGACTCCTTGTAAGTTAAGTTGTCTTATTTCACCCTTCTAATGCATACCTTTTCTTAGGGCTGAAATTATTTTAAATTGTTTAGTTCAATGATTTCTTTTTTTGGTCCAGTGAACATCCGTATTTTGAAACAAGAAAACATCATATCAAAGCAAAACGCTGGTAATTGTTACATATTTTTTTGTTATTTAATATTTTAGTCTATTAGATAATTATTTAATATTTTAACGGTCACTGAGAACCGATTGGACATTATCTAAGCATAACCCCCAAAAAATGTTCAGGTAATTATAAAAAAAGAACATTTGAAAACCTTGACCAATTTATTACAAATATATCAATTTGTTTTATAGAGAGATGGAAACGAGAAGCAACTTCATTGGACTTGAAAGTACAGGACTGTAAGTGTAATTTTAATGACGTTGCCTACTATAAAATATTTTAGTTTAGGTCTGGCATATTGCACAGTAATATACACATTGTTAACGAAATGACTAGATATTCACGAATCTTATACATTCAATAGATTAATTTTTCTCAGGGAAGAAGTTTGTAAAGCCTACTTGCAAACTCTGCCCAAAAATGTGCTATGCATTTCAGAGTATTAAGTTTCGTGATGGCATTGTTCACATGTATCTTAAACTTAAAACATCGACATTTTTTTGCTTTGGGTTAAGAATTAAAAACAGAAAATGACATGCTAAATAACAAAGTAATTTTCAGTCTTGCAAGACATTTTTCAGTGAAAAAGAATAAATAATAAAACATCTAAATTCATAAAGTTAATGTACAAATAATAGAATTAAATTAATGACAGACTAACAGGAACAAACAAACAAACCAATGAAGTTTATGCTCGTATCTCCTATCCAATTGTAAACAGAAACGGGTCACAGTGTTTACTGGTATATTTAGAGATTGAAAATGCTAACAAAAGACTGCCATTCCAGCGCACTTATTATTGGCATGTCATTACTAGAGATTAGGCAGAGACTTTGAGAATACTTATCTCTGGACATAGCAAATTCGTTGGAGGTACCTAAATCTCTGGAGATGGCACAGAAACATTTTCTAGCTTATAACTCGCAACAAGCCACTGCTTTTCAAACACCACAAGCATAACAATCCACTACGTCGGAAATTCCGCATTTCTCTGCTGTACAGAGCAAGAATGATTTGACACTCGTTACCATAACTGCAGCTCAAGGCAAGTGCTAATTATGCAGTGGTGCTTTCTACTCTCGTAGCAAATGCCCCTCTATAGAGTGTGACAAGTAGGTCAAAGATGGTGGCCGTTTAGGTGTCTAGGGGGTTTTACGAATATGAGGACCTTAACTTGCACATAGGCTTACAGGCACAGCGTTATGAATGCAGGCAACAAATACTTTGAATTAAAATATATTTACAGTTTATTTACATAAAGAAAATAAATAAAGGTAAAATGCTGTACAGTGTTAAGATGGGGCCTAACTATTTACATGAAATGAGACTATCATTATAAGATATGAGAACCAAGTGGTCTGAGTGTCATTAGGCTGGTTGCTTAGCTTTAAGTCCTATGCTGCGCTGGTGAGGCTTGTATGGCTAATGCTGACGTTGTCTGCGAGTGGGCTGGCGTGATTGATCCTGGCGCGCGGGGCAGTCCAACAATACGTAGCTGCAGTGATGAGCTTCTGGCTAGCGATTGTTGGTCGGACTCTAGTGTGTAGTTGGTAAGGCTGGTATCTTCGGATCATGCTGTCATCAGACTGGTAACAGTGTCACGAAGATATGACATCAAGTAGATGTAGTTTGTAATAAAAGCACCAAATGCAATGTAAGAATATGAGAATGGATAAGTAATAGTAGAGCTCAACCAAAGATGTGGATCTTCTCTCTCAGCTCTCCAGGAAGAAATGAGATGAAAATAGGAAATCCTGTATCTTTTACCCACGTGGATCAGGAGGCGGGGCCTCCAAGGTGTCTAGAGTGCCCGTCTTTAGTCAAATAAATTTTCGCTCGACCTTGATCGTTTCTGGGAGAAAAACACATGGATAGGCACTTGTCAAGAACGGCCAACTCGTGTCCCTTTGTATCTCCCATATGGCCCGACGACGGAGACTGTTTACCTAGGTGCTGACAGCATTCTTTGAAGTGATCAGTCCCTCCCGACAAGGGAGGGTGAGAAAGATGTTATCTGGTGAAAGGGGAGGAGGTAGACTCCGTCCAGTGAATAGAACAAAGAAAGTTTGTTCAGATAAGTAAGGGGAGCTTACTCCTGTCGATAGACTTGCTAGACACGTGTCAGGTTAGGAAGATATAATGTGACATCGATGCCTAGAGATTAAAGGGGGGGTAGTAGGGGTGATACTATTGATTTCCATAGCCATATGGGCTAAGTTAAGAAAACAAAGGTAAGATAAAAATTAAATTAATTAAGTGCCTAGACGCGAGTGATACCTTAAGTGGGCGGCAATTTATTTTTGTCACATAGAGGAAACATGTAATAAATTTTGTAAAAAAGGGACACAATAAAAAGGTACGCAAATCATAACTTTCTAAAGTTTACAGACATAACTACTCCGTTAGTTACCCAAATGATATCCTACATAATTAATATAATTTACCACCAGCTTCAAAGACAGTATAAGGGCATTCAGTCTTTTTTAGAGGGATGATGAAGTCATAGCCAGAACATTTTCTTACAGGGATTTTTAAGTATGTGTAGCTTAAAGTTTTTATAAGTGGAGCCTTTACTATACTATTAATATCAGCTTTTGTATGACCTTGAGTATAACCAGTTATGTTTTTGTTGGACATAGATATAAAGTTTGATGACAGTCAGGTTTTAAATTTATATTAATGAGGACGTCAAGTGTAATGCATTTTGAATACACAATTTTCCTCTCATTTTTAAGAGGTTATTTTTAGCTGGGAACCTCGCTGGAGGGATATTAAGCATGAAACCCATTCTTGTTTAGCTCATTGAATCTGATGACTGATGTATGTATAGTCTTATATTGAACAGGCGGTTTTATCGTAAATTTTGGATTGGGTTTTAAATTTAAAATTTTCTTTACCTATCCTTTTGTAACATTTTTTTTTTAAATAAAAGAGGGGGATTTAACTGCAAAAAAATCCCCCCACGGATAGGTGGTTAACACTCAAAACCCTATTAGCTGCGCTCCGACAAGTGATGGGGCAAGTGATGGTTTAGTATTAAAAGTAACAAAAACAAAGAAAATTCCCTTATTCTGTGAGGAGGGATTTCATTTTGGGGGGGTGGAAGTTGAACCCCTACCCCCACCTCGCTGGGCTCTTGGTATAATTTATAGTGGCTTTTTATATTTACATTAAAGTAAGCGTAGAGTCATTAATAAATTAAACTTATGTTTACATTTCAGTACAGTCAGAAGTTGATACTCATAGACAGCATGACCAAGAAATGAAGGAGATTATCAGTAATTTGTTTTCCTTATCTTTAGCAGCTAGTGAATTTAGTTCATTCTTTTTATAAAGAGCAAAGTGCCTGAGTGGTAAAATACTTAGAACCAAGGGGTATCGCCTTTTACATTATCTTGATTGTTAGAACAATCATGAATCCAACTTCTTTAGTTTTAAATGGTAAGTAGGTTGGTCTCTCTTCTGGTCAATGTTCAGCCAAACAATTTCGGGCTCACATAGGTCTCATCAGCCACATGAGGAGGCATACAACTTTCAGCCCCCTGGATGACAAATGTGGACATCACGGAACCATGTTGTCGAATATGTTCTTCTTCTTCTATATGTTCTTCATATGATCCTATAATAGTTATATAGGCCAAATTGACCTGCCAATTTTATTTACTAGGATGAGTGGTGTGCTGTAGAGCGAGAAAATATAGTTTAAGCTTTAACAACAAAACAACTTAAAAAAAAAAAGAAGTTCAATATCGGCCAGTATATCCCCTTTTTACTATTAAACGCACTTTTAACGTTTTTGTTTTTTTCGATATGAGCGCTTCTTATTACTAGAAAAATGTCATGTAACTACCAAGAAAACAAAATATGTAGCTCCATTAGCAGGAAAGCGCTTGGCTCTAAAGACCCCACCTGAATCAATTGGATCCTAATTCTATTTACTTTTATTTCTTGAAAAATATTGTCTATATTCCAAACACTAAAAATTGTTGCGATAAAAGAAAGATTTTAACAACCAGCCATACATTTTTTGTTTCAAAATGTAGAAATGCAGTATATTTCATTTACATTTCATCTTTCGCATAAAAGCAAGCAGGCCTGTTATTGGTTACGTTCAGACGTTTCATTTATATTGCTTTTAGCTCAACATTGCTTACATTTGTAAGCGATATCTTCCAGATTTCACTATCAAATCGACAATTTTGATTGTGATGATTTACCAACGTGTGTGTGAATATTCTTAAAAAGGAATAAATCATTATGTAGAAAAAAATGTCAATATTTTGTAATTAAAAAAATCATTGATTATTCCATTTTTAAAATCTAATACCTTTGTTGAAATTATTTCAATGTTGTGCCGATTTTATGTATGGTTAAAAAAATTTAAAAATTATACTTATTAAACTTCCCATATAATAAACGAAGCTTAGGGTGTGTTAACAATAAAACATTAATACATTTTTGTTTTAATTTTAAAGGTGTTACATTGAATGAAAAGAATGATATGATTGACAAAATTATGCTATGTAAGTATTGCATTTTAAAATTTTCATGCTAGTGGAAAAGTAGTACATGTAGTACACTCGGCGCTTTATTTATGACGGTACACACCAGTTTGGAGTGCCGGCACCTTTTTGAAGAAAATATTACTTCTCTTGTATGTTAACGGATATTATTAATTTTTAGTATATAAAGTTAGGCAATCAACTACTGACTACTGGCACCTAATCATTGAATATCGGCTTCTATTTTGTTACATAAAAATATTCAAATTTTATGAGTAGTTCCGAGTTTTTTTTTTCATAATAGTTTGTAAGTAAAATATAAGTTTTAAGAAAAATAAATAAATAATAAAAAAATAAAAACACTAATGAAAATTAAATTTGCAGAAATAAATAAAATAAAATCACATATAAAAATAGCAATACATATACAGATAGATATTAGTGATAGGAACCAAACTACATTAAAATAGTTAAACTAATACTAGTTTTCTACTAAAAACAAGTAGTGAATTTAAATGTGTATCATGAATGTAGAAATATAGTTAAATTAAACAAAAGAAAATCAATAAAATAAAAACATGCACATAACTTTTTTTTTGGAGGACAATGTTGCTTACATAAACGTTAATGAACAATACAAATAAAGAAAAAAGAGGCCAAAATAAATATGTATGCTTGCTTTTTTTTTATTTGTCTTTTAAAAAGAAAATAGTAAAACATAATTCGTGACTACAAGAAAGGTTTTTGTGGAAGAGCCTCAGCCGAGGAGTCAAAGAACAAGCTCAAGAATCGCAGTTTGCGACCAGTTTTTTTTTATATTTTTTTATATATATTATTTTAAATAATTAAATTAGTTGATTTTTTAAAAAGTATTGAGAATTAAAACTTAATAACTTTTTTTATAATAAATAATCATTTGCATTACAATATATCTTCAACAGTAGAGGAAGATCTCCAAGAAATTAAGAGAGAATATGAAAAAGTAAAGGAAGAAAAGGGTATATAAAATGATTAATTTTTTACATAGTCTTTATACATTTTCGTATCACTTTGATGAGAATGACAATATTGTAAAATATAGATTACATAATTTTGTAATTTATGTGATTTGTAATTGTTTTGTATTTTGTTACGTTTATTAGAGATTATTTTCGAGAAAGCAAAACACGAAGCAGAAAATAAATACGAGGAAGCAGTAATACAGTGTAAGTATTATAGAACATTTTATAAAAAGTATAAGTATTATAAGTAAAAAAAAAGTGTTACTTAAAACAAAATAAAGTCTTAGACCCATAATCCATATACATATATAAGAATAAAATAAAATAATAATATTACTTATTTTTTAAACAAATTCTTTTTTAAATTTCTCATTGATAACTTTTATATATATTTAAATTCTATGTATTGACATATAATAATGAATACACATTAACAAAACTTGAATTCACTTCTTTAACATTATGATTTTTTAAAATTGACTAGGTTTAATATGAAAGAAACGTTCATCATCTTGGTTAACATGTACTCTCTTCTATCCAATAATTACTCTTTTTGTCTTGCATATATTAGCTAGCAACGAACTATCTATTTGCTAATATTTAATTTGAGCAATCTCATATTGGAAAATATATGATTCCAAATTTAATACGGAAATATGTGGTATCTATTCTCTGTTTATTTACGTATTTTAAAAGTAGCCTTTTTTATTTTACAGTAGAAGAAGACCTTGTTAATTTAAAAGATATAATGGGTAAGTGAATAAAATAATTACAGTTTTTTTCCTTAGCTTTCTGTCAGACATAGTTTTAAAAAAGAAAACGAAATATACTAGTTTTGTTGTTGTTTTTTTTTCATTTAATTCCAAGGTTAAATAATTTGAGGCACTGTTTTATACTTTAAAAAATGTGCAGAAAATCATTATAGTTTTATATGGCTCTGAGACATGGACACTATATAGAAAACAGCTAAGACTTCTTGAGCGCTTTCTCCAAAGATGCTTGCGCTCCATCATGGACATACGATGGCAGGACCGCACTACAAACAGCAATGTCCTTGTGAACGCAGGTATGGACAGTATAGAGGGACTTGTTATGGTCCGACAGCTACGCTGGGCAGGGCACGTATCCCGTATGGGAGACGAACGTATGCCAAAGGTAGTCTTTTTTTTTTGGTGAGCTATAAGGTGGTCGACGTAACAGAGGCGCCCCACGGAAACGCTTCAAATACCAGCTTAGGCGTCAACTTTTCTTGGCTGACATAGAAAAGAACACCTGGCTGCATGTGGCGTCAGAACGAGACAGCTGGAGGTCACTCGCGAAGGCAGTGGGATACACATTTGAGACCGAAAGAAAATCTGCTATCGAGGACAAACGCAGACGACGAAAAGGAAATTGAAACCGACCACCTGCGGACAATGGTTTTGCTTGCCCTGGACGTGGCAAAATATGTATATATATATATATATATACATAGTTAATTGTGTTATTAGACAGGGCCGCCCGCTTTAGACCACTTTAAACTATATGACTTCAGTAGGCCCTACTTACATCGAACTCGCACTGTAGATTAATTGATATAGCAACGTTTACGAACAATTCCTGAAAATTTCCTGAAATGATTAAAAACTCTTGAAAACTTATAAAAATCTCAATAAAAAATAGACACAACTTTCAATTAGAAGTGTCATTCAATATAGAAGACACCAATCTTACAACGATTAAAAAACGGCAAAGGACGAAGTTATGTTCTAAAATCTTCACTGCAACGTCACAATCCTCATCTCTAGCCGGACGTAACCCTACGCTATCCATTTCTCATAGGGCTTAGAAATTGTTAGGGCCGACCCTGTAACTAGGGACTAGTAGGTGAAGTTATCAATTATCAATGCTTTGGTGTCTAGAAAATAAATATTTTTTTTTGATTATAAATTGATCCATTTGATTTAATTATTCCTTTTCTAATATATAAAAAAAAATATTTTGTAGAGCGACACGAGGAAATGTCTGGTGTTAATAAAAAAGAATTACCACTCGACTATAAAACAAGTAAGTAGCTTTTCTAAAATTTTAATAACATATTTTTAAAGGTGACAGGTCAATTCATCCTCAGTTACTGTATTCGTGATCATAGCATCCTAAGTCACCTTATCATTTTATCCCGAATAAGCATTTTTTGGTTGTGGTGAAAGTAGTGGAAATCTTTTAGAGACGGGAACGATTAGAATATTTTTAATACCAAAACTAAAAACTTATCACGAAAAACCAAGGTGTGTTGGAAGTAGTGAAAATCATTTAAGTGATGAGAGCATTAAGAATACTTAAAATCATGCCGCTGATAACTCTTGACGACCATCTTTCATGTTTTTTTTTTAACATTTTTATCACTCTTTGTTAAAAATTGGTGCGTTATTTTTAGACTTTATCCCGTCCTAAGGATATCATGTCGACAATATAAGGCTTGCTTTAATTCCTTTTAAACATTGAAGTTTTAAATTGTGTTAAAGCCAAAGAGTCTCACAAACATTTTTTTTAGCAGTATGACTCGATGAATATGAAGATGATTACGTCCTACGCGTCATGCATTCAGTCATGCATATTTACCAGTGACTTAAATTCTGCCAAGTCACTGGTTTTCCTGGCTAGCTCAGGCAATCCATTCCATGCTCTAATAGCGCTAGGGTCGAAGGAGCTGAATTGGTAAGATCGTTCGTCCAAGCAGCAAACATGTTATAAATTTATATATATTATATGTTATTATATTATAAGATGTATAATGGAGGTATTGTCATTTTAAGAAAATGCAGTTTGTAATGTTATTCTTGTTATTTGAAATAAATGGAAAAAAAAACAAACAATATAGTTAGTGAAAAGAAAGATGTGAGTATTGTTAAAATAAAATATTGGATCTATATTTAACTAGTGACTTTGTGGAACCTTGTGCGTGGGCAAAGGGTAAACATGGACACTGAAATCGAAAACGACTTTAACAATTTCTACTAGAAATTTGACAGATGATGTATATCGTTAAGAAAAAGAATTACTAGCCCATTAGCGCCACTATGAAAATTGTAGTTTCAGCTAATAATTATTTACACGGAAAAACAATATTATTATCATATTAATAATAAAGTTAAAGTTTGCAAGAGATCATTAACAATTTTTCTAAAACAGACTATACATATTCGAGTAGGTCGTCATATAGGTATTATCTATTCAAAAGTGTAATAAATTTATGTTTAGGAACATTTTGCACATCGTCTACGCCGATACCTAAAAATCTGTCATCGGAATATTATAAGCTCTAGTGGATCTATAAATTCACTTACACATGTTCTATTTGTTGTTAAATGATCAATGTTCTGAAGCTTAGCTGAAAAAAAAAATGCCATCAATGTATTAAACAAAATCTATGATAATTACTTAAATATTTAAAAAAAAACATATAAAAGCAAAGACGCAGCCAAAGAGCTTTTCAAAACGGAATGTAATAATATGATTAAGTTATGTCAAGATTAAGTCAAAAGTCTCAATAATAAAGAAGATATTTTAAATTAATGTATTTTTTAATTAACAATTTATTTAAGGAATTTTTTATTTAGAAATTTAGTTTATTTAATATTTACTGCATTATTTATTTCAGTGATGAACAGTGTACTTCGATTTATACGTGAAATAGGTAAGAAAATAAATTTTAAAAATTAGTAATTTAAAAATTTGGTTACAAGTCTATGACAATGAAGTGTAACGTCTCTGGTATTCTTGGACTTGTCTGCTTCTTGTTTAAGGAAAAATTTCTTCTGGTATTAGTATATTGTTATTACGTTTTTGATTAAATGTCTTAGTACACGCAGTAAATTTTATGATGTGCATGTGTACCACTGTATCTTTTAAGTTCTAAGCCACGACTTATAAAATCACTGAAGAGTGCTATCTAAGCAGACTTGGTTTTAATGACACAAATGATATTAACAATATATTGGCAACTTCAGCCTTAGAAGATAGCATAGAATTATTCCACACAAAACAATATCATAATCCCAGTGAATTCATTAAGCAGGTAATTATTTGAACTTCCATCTAAAATACCAAATACGACTATCTCGTAATACAATATGGCGTGAACTACCTCTTGCCCATGGGGTCTCTTAATCATGTGGCCAACAATATCCCATAATGCAACTGGAAAGTCCCCTTTTTCACATGCTATCATATCTTCCTAATGTATTCACATATCTTGTAATTCTTAACCGCTGGATAGTCTAAGAGCTGAGTAGCAGGCTCTTCGAGCTCTAAGTTTGAAAAAAAAAACCTGTCTAAATTCGTCCGAGAACAAATATCAAACAGTAAACAATAAAAATAAAATAAACCTGTCTGACCACAGGTCTGTCTGGGAGTGTCCCGAGTCAATGCTTCCAATACTACTGGCACTCCGGACACATCATGGACTAGAAATCATGGCCAAAGGCCAAGTAATACCGGGGGCCGCGCCATTTTCCTTCGTTAACCGTGCAGGATACGCTATTATTGTAACGCTCCCTTAAGGAACGGCGCATGGATTCGTGACAAGGCGGTGGAAGCTACCTTTCAACCCCGCTAACCGTACATGGGGTTGAAAGATGTCTGTTACTTTTTTAGCCTAGCCACTTCCTCTGGTAGCCGTTTCCACTCGGGCCCCACGTTGAGGCAAAGTAACGTGCCTGCTCGTGATTCTTAACCAAACAATGTCACGGTCTACCGA
Source organism: Biomphalaria straminea (assembly GCA_021533235.1). NCBI lineage: Eukaryota > Metazoa > Mollusca > Gastropoda > Planorbidae > Biomphalaria > Biomphalaria straminea. The sequence goes on from JADKLZ010005465.1 coordinate 23,564,387, forward strand.
ACAAAGAGGTTACATAAAGAAAATATAATAAAAGAAATAATGTGTACAATTATTTCACTAGAAGAAGGAACATCTTTCTTTATCTATGAATACTAAAGGATGAATTAACCCAAATATATATATATATATATATATATATATATATGACTAATTAATGAATTTAAACAAAATTGCTTATATATGCTTATATAATGTATATGCAAATAAATAATTGTACAAAGTTACATCTTGTATCGATAATTGGTATGTGAATAATAAGGTGTTCAAACCTAGTACCAGAGAGACAAACTTATTGAGTTAATGTAGGGTTTCGAAAAGGGAGGATGTCAAAGCAAAATAAAAAAGTTAAAGCCTTGAAAAAAAAAAATTAGCCGTCGAAGCCGATGTGTAATGCCAGCATTCTAAATTACTGAAAGCCACACCACGAGAAAGCTACCTAAATGCATCCGAATGTTTTGTAGATCTGTTGGATTGGATGGAAGGGAGACTAAAAAATGTATGGACCAAATTTATGGATTAGTGTGGATTGGATGCTAAAAAGTAGGCCTTTAAAATTAAACCCAACCAAAACTCAAATTCGCTTGCCAAAAGTAATGTCTATCTAAAGTGTCGAAATGCATGCTGGTCTATTTGAGTTTGATAGGTGTCACAGGTAAGGACCAGTCCCAAGGAGATATTCGCCAGACGCATGACGCTAACGACCAGTGCTCGGTGCTAGTCTTATCTTCATTTGTTTAACTATACCTGCGTCAATGCGAGATGTGTCACGAAAACCACCCCTAACTAATTTCTCAAAATGTATCTTTTCAAAGTTTCTTAGTGTCGTGAATCTGTATCTATCTATTGTTGCCCCTAGTGTTTGTTCGCATTTATTGATTCACATTAGAGTTTGTAGTGACCACATTCCGTGTCTTGATTTTTACTATGTGTAGAGTTATTGTCATCATTCTGTGTAATAAAGCTTTAGATGCAAATATCCTTTTTTATATTAAAATGTGACACTTAGCTAGTTCTTATTCAGTATTAATTTCAAATAAACAAATACGTCTTTTAGAAAAATGTCTTCCAGTACGATTACCAGAACTCACATACAAAAAAGGGAAGAGGATAGCATGTCATTACCATTCAGGAATCTGACTTATATTCAATACTATAATATAGTATTGTAATAATAGCCAATATTCTTGAAACAAGCAAAATCTTTATATTACACACATAAAAAAAATATTGCTGAACGGTGTAAGAATTTATACTATACATACCATATTATGGTACAGTAAAATAAACCTTGGGCCAAAACGGCGGCGCCAAAACGTCACGTACAGTATAGAATTTTTTTTCGTAAATAAACATTAAAATATAAATTTATATTGATGGTTCGTAACAATTGTACAGTAAATGAAAATCATTAAATTTGCGGATTAAGTGAGACCCATAGACAAAAATAAGTATAGACTGGCCAATAAGAGAGTTTAATGAATTGCAAATTTGTAAATTGCGTTTGTGTGTACTTTATTTAGGTCTATGAGTTTTGTTTAATCTCTAAGCCTGAAGATCATGCAATTTCTTAATTTTTCATAATTCGGAAATCTGAATACAAAAGATATACATGTTTTCAAGTTACATTAAGTTACTTCCTTTTTTCCAGTCTATTTTTATTGATGTCTATGGTGAGACACATTATGTTTATTTATTCAAGGATTTTTTAAATACTATTTTTTTAACGAATCCCGAAAATAATATTCTAACTAGCAATGACAATTTAGATTTTTTTTATATCCTTAGCTACTAGTACTAATTTTGTGAAATGATTATAGAAATGCTATCTCCCTTTATTACTTTGTCTTTATCTTAACGAAGTGTTGGTTAGGACTATGATTAGTAATATTTTTGAATACCTTTTTTCATGGAATATTTTCTATATTAAATTAAAATTTATGAAAATAATGCTGAGATTTATTTTGCAGGAGATTTCCATTTGCAACTTCAAAATAATAGTAAAAATGTTTGTAAGTAATATAAAACATATTTTATCTATCAACCTTTTGGGGTACCCTAGCCATGGTTTCGTTTGTAAATTAATTTTTATTCACCATCTAACACTCTTGCATGCTCTGTATTAAATCTTTATCTGTCTTGATACCGAAACTCTCAAAATAGGGTTTCATTGCTTAGTAACAACGTGATTTTCTTATAAACATCATCTGCATAGCGTGTTAAATTATTATAATTTTGAAAACAGAATAGTTTGAAGCAAAATAAAACAACTAACTTTTACTAACTGATGAATTTATTCTTAAACCAAAAATATTTAAAATAACTTTTTTTTATTATCTAGTTGAAGTCGTAAGAAGTAGGATTACTTAAATAATATTTAGCAGATATTTGATAAGAAGGTAATTAAGAAGATATATGAAAAAAAATATATATAGTGAGTGACTAATATATTTCTATTGATTTTTTTTTGATTTTTTTATTTATTTTAGATAAGGATGACAAGATTAAAGAAATCTCGAAAGAGACACAAGATAATGGCAAGTTGTTTTTTTTTTTTCAGCTTAAAATGTTTATCAATTGTATGTATCATAAATATCTTCATTACATTTTTAAATTAGAAGACTTTTATTTTTTATTGCTGTTATTATAAGTAACATACAGACACAAATTCATAATTTAAGTTTGTCCTCCCTCTAAACAAGTACATTATTCTGATTATTTTAAATGTTTATTTATATATATATATATATATTTTTTTTTTCATTCTTGATGAGAAATTTTACAATATATTGAAGAGCTAAGTGTGTACTTAGCTATAGCACTTCTATTAAATGTGTGAGACGTTGTTATATTATAATATTATTCTGCGCAAGACGTACTGACAAAAAATGCATTTGTTGTGAAAGTAGTAAAAATCATTAAAGAAATGAGAACAATTAAATTACACATGACCATGCCGCTGATAAGTCCTGACGAACATCTTACACTTTATTTTATTTTTCTAAAGCTCTTTCTTAAAAATGGGTGCGTCATTTTGTTTAATTAAACATGAATTTGTATTCTTTTTTTGCAGCAAATTCTGAAACTGCTATTCTAACAAACAAATATAATTAAAGTTTTTTTTTATACTTTTCTTAGCTACAAGAACTAATATAAATACGTGACTAATGGAATGCGATCTCACTTTATTACTTTGTCTGTATCTCCACGAGGGGGGAGGTCGGTGGTTACGATTACGATTAGTAATATTTTTTAATACCTTTGGTCATTGAATATTTTCAATATTAATTTAAAAGTTATTAGAATAATGCTGAGAACAATTTTACAGATTTTCACCTGCAACTTAAAAATAATGACCGAAAAGTTTGTAAGTATTATTTAACTCATGTTATACTATCTCATAAAACTTTTGGGGGTACACCATCCATGTTTTCTTTTGTATATTTTCGTTCACCGTATTAAATTTTTTCATACTTTCTATAAATCTATATCTCTCATATCTTATTACCGAAACTCCCGATAGAGGGTTTCTGGATAATGATAAAGTGCTTTGCTTTTAAACCGAGTATAAAACACGTTGAAGAGTGAAATTTGAGCTTCAGCATTGGTAAAAGTCCCGGAGTAATGGGTATCTTACATTTTTGAGGCGCGGTGGCTGAGTGGTAAAGCGCTTGACTTCAGAATCGGGGTCTTGGGTTTGAATCCTGATGAAACTGGGATTTTTAATTTCGGGATCTTCGGGCGCCTCTGTAGTCCACCTTTGTGTACCTGACTTTAGATGGGAAAAAGTCGTTGGTCGTTGTGCTGGCCACATAATACCCTCGTTAACCGTAGACCACAGAATCAGATGACCTTTACATCATTTGCCCTATACACCACAAAGTCTGAGAAGGGAACTTTTTTTAAATTTATTGTGGAAAATAGGTTACAAATCTCTGTGCTACCAACATAAAATCTGAATTATCAGTTGGCCTAAGAAACAGATTACATTTTAACTACCCTGTAGATATAAAATATTTACTAGCTTTTTATTTGCTATATTTCTGTCTCTCTATCACTTGATCTTTTTCATATCTCGTTGAATACTGTGATTTTGGCATTTCATGATTTTTAAAGCGATCTGAGTCCACCCAACTCTTAATGGGTATCTGAATTGAGTTGGGGAAAGTAATGGTGGTTAGTCGTTAGGCTAGCCACATGACATTTTGATCGTTAACAGTTGGACAAAGAAACATATGAGCATAACATTATCTGCAAGGCCTTAAAGAGGATCCAGTTAAAGATTTCGTATTTATCATTTAGTTAATGTAAGCGGTAGGACCATTTTAAGTTACATTTAGCAGAACTTTGATAAGAAGATAATTTAAAAGATTTGTGAAATATATATGTTGTGATATATATTTGACTAATATGTTTTCATTGTATTTGTTTGTTTGTTTAGATAACGATGATAGAAACAATGAAAACATGAAAGAGAGACAAGATAAAGGCAAGTTTATGTTAATGTTGACAGGAAGTCACATTTTCTGCGTTCATCTATAGCTTAATTGATTCCTTCATATGATTTTGATTAAGACCTAGATCTATGTCCGCCAAAGTGGCTCATATGTGTCAAACTTTTTCAGTTAAGTAAATTCGCTCCATTCTGTATATAGTTTTAAGGGTCGTTTGTTAAAATATGTTATTTATTGTATGTATTCTCATTTTCTATTTCATTGGAGCTATTGATAAGAGTAATGCTCATTGCTTGCCTAGCATATAGATTTATTTAATCTAATAATATGCTTTTTTCTACAACTGTGCGTATTCTGCATAATAATGTATATTGCACCAGAAGGCAGCAGTCGTGTTTTTTTTGTCTCTCGTTTTCTAGGATTTTTGTGTTGCTATTTTCTAAAGCAAAGTGATATTTCTTATACCATTAGATATGTGTAGATTTATTCTTTGCTAGTAAATGTAGGATATAGCTCTATGCATTTGGTTGTGTTTTTATTAATCTTAAACCAAGAACCAAAGAAGTATTTTTAAGATAAAAACTGATGTTGATAGTTGTAGGTTAGTGAGCTAATAAAAATTTACTGTTAAACAGACAAGACAACATATCTTCCCTGTACATAATAAACAAAACGATATTTACCTAAAGGAAGTTTTGGAAAATCATTCATTGGTATAATGTTGTGCAGCTGTTAAGACTCGCTATTAAATACTGATGATTTCAAAGTAGTAATCTTTTAAAATGTGAACATGCTGAGCAGTTTATTTTGTATTTATATTGATACACATTATATTTATGGGTTTTCTCTACACTTTTGTTATTTTCTCCTGTTCTTTGTCAAGTACTGGGCCCTTTATCAATCATATAGAGTTTTGTATTTTAAATGATAACTAAGAGAAAAGCTACTTGATGTTGGTTGGCAGTGACTAAGAGTTAGTGTAATGTTGTCTGCGCATTCATAAAATGATGTCGAGAAAAATGTTATAATTAGGATTTATGTTGGACATCATAACACATCTCTGCATCAAAAGTCTTGTGTGAAGATTGATAACGGAAGAAGCTTTTCACTGCTATGATGTTCATTTACTCCAGCATGAAATCATATATAAAACTAATGATATCATCTATACTATTCTATACGATGTCTTTAGTAAAACTATCTAGAACAGACATGTAGAACTAAATGATATTGCATCTCATTCATTGCAGAATGCTCTCCTGGTCAAAGATTTTTAAAATCGTCAGCTATTAGTTTTCAAACAGGTAAGTTAATTTTTATAAGTTGTACTTACAGACCGTTTTTACAGATAATAATTAATAAATTTTATTTTTTTTCGATTCAAAACGCTAAGTATGCCGTACTATAGTGATGCCAATGATGTTACTTATGTAACATACTTATTACAGCTTTGCTACATTAATTAGTCGGTTTACGCCATTTTTGAACTAATAAAAAAGCCAGTGGTTATAATATGAATAGACCAGTGGCGTCACTAGGATGGGTGTCGTCCGGCACAGTAAGATCAGGGTGTCACCACCCCAGTTTCCGCTTATTCTTTCAAATAAAAAAAGCTATCGTTGTTTAGTTAGTTAGTTAGTTGATTGCTGTTACACAACATTAAAATGATTATCGATTCTATTTATTTTTTTTTGTTTCTGACATATTATTGTTAATTATTACATGTATTAACATTTATGATTTTTAAATTAGAAAAAATTAAACATCAATTAAATATAATTTCCTTAGTAAACATATAACAGCACTTGATGGAAGCTTTTGAACATCAAAGTGGTAGTTTCCTGAGGACGACTAATGAAAACAAAAATGCATTTTTATGAGAAGTATATGGATCAATACAAAAACTTAAAAAAAAAAACATTTAAAAGTGTACAATAATTTTACAAAATATAAACTTAAATTTCTTTTCAGGATTTCAAATTTGAAAACTTGTAAATAACTTTAAACTCAATGTATTTCGCAACGTCGTATACAATGGACATAATAGCTTGATTTGACATTCGATTTTCAAAAGTTATTAAAAGTTGTTACTTAACTTAAGTTTTGCTTAGTTTCTTTTCAAATGATTCCACGTCGACATGCCTTTGTCAAGAAACTGTTGAAGGTTTAAATCAAAGACTGTAGAAACGCCTTTCAAAATTTGCTGCATTCTAGTATTCTTTTTTATTTCTGTTCTCATATCTTGTCGTCTAGCCCAGTATAAAAGAGATTGAAGCACACAGTATTAATTTCTTGTTCTCTGAATAGTGAATCCGGCATCTTAAGATTACTTTCCTGATATTTTCATATTGTTAAAACTTATTTTTCTGTTGCAATTACATGCTTGTTTGATTTGGAAAAAAATATCTCCATAACATTATGAGCTAACTTTTCTCATTTTTCGTAAAGTAAATGTTTAAGCGTTCTAGCCATCACTTTGCCAATAATTAACACTTTAATTTAAAGATACTCTAGTGTTTAATTTACCTTTTTTCAGTACATCCACCAACAAGAAAGCAAAGCATTTAAAGGTTTGCAATTATTCACAGGAGCTTGCAATCATCTTCGCGCTACACCGATTGTGTTTGTATTTTCAGAGCGATGACAATGATTTTCGCTGTCAAACTTTCATAAAAACGTTATTTCATGGCTACACGATGAGCACACAAGCGAAATGTTCTTATTATACTCTATCATCAATTAAAATACCTCATGGATTGGTAACTGAGACAATGAAAAAATATTTTTTTTAGAAAACCGAGAAAATTTACCATAATCACATTCTCTAATTTAGAATTTTGACCACATAGCTTAAGTAAACGGTTTACACATCCATTGAGGTTTCTTTACTGTTCTTCAAATTTACTGCCCACTTTTCTTTTACAATCCTTGATATTGTAGCTGCTTTGCCATGTTCCTGAACTCATCTTACCAATACTTTAATCCAATCTCTCTCAGGGAGTTTTAAATTATCAGAACTGATACCATCAGCTTTTGGTTATCTTAAAAAGCGATGTCCTACATTTCTGTGATTTCAACCTACTATTAATAGGTTATATCTTACAACTTTATAGATCTATGTTATGTGTGCTGTAACAATATACCAGGGTACCTTGCAGCATTTATGTCTCTGATTAGTATGTACCTTAAGTCGGCTTAAAGAATTTGCTAATACATTTATATATATTTTCGGTACAAACTTGGAAAGTAGCTTTTTTTTTTTTTTTGCTGCCTTGCAATCGTATTAGTTATTATTTCAGCACGGCGTCATATTTCGATAACATTTCCACAATCCCAAGAAACAAAAATTCAATATTTAATGAAAAATCTTATTCAATTCACCACCATATACAAACAATGCGATAGTAATCAATCTATAAGTGCAAGAAGTTTCTCTTCTTTCCCATCTTTCCGTCTTTTATAGCAATGACTTCCCTGTCACTGTTTTAAAGCTAAATTCCGGCTGCCAAAATGTTCCAAAATTGAAAGACTGATAAATCTTCTTTACTCATCTCGCGACTTTCTTGCTTTGAATTTCTCCACATTAAGAAAAAGTTAATTAAACCTATTGTTATGCTTAAGACCTTATTTTTGTCACATTTTAAAGTTGTTGTTTTTATTTTGGAAAAGTGCATTTTTTCTTCTTGGGTGTCACCCGCTATCGGGTATCACCCTGTGCGGACCGCACCCCCCCCCGCCAGTGACACCACTGGTATAAAAAACAAACAATTACGCACAAAGAATATAGAAGATATACACTATAGCAAAGAAATATATTTTAAGCTTAAGTTTCTAATAAATAATCTGTGTTTGTTTATGTATGAGCAATGTGTAGATTTAATTTACAAGTCACTTTTATAATTCCTTGTAGAATGTATGACGTTTCTTACCACTAAATGCCCTATTGGTCTTTAACACCCACAACTTCCCTAAATACCTTAACTAAAGTCAGCAGTAGAGCTAAGCCTACATAATTGTTTCTTTCAGAAAGTTCTTCGTTTATAAGAAATGCAAAGTCTGCACGTATAAATACTCCAAAAAGTAAGTTATTTTGCTTCAATTATAGTTCGTCTGTAAAAGCTTTATATATTTATTCAATGGTCTTTTTTTAAATTTAACTCTTTCTCTCTGTAATTATTTACCACATTCTGGTGGAATCAACGTTGGTATCGTCAGTTAGGAGAGAAAGAGTTAAGTCAAAACATGTTAGTATTAACTTTTATTATGATTATTACAGCTAGGAAATCAATTCTATTTTAATGATAACATTTTATTGAAATTCCTTTTTTATAATATTTTGAAAAACACATTCTGGTATCTAAGAGTATATTACATACATATGTAATTTTAAAACTTTTGAACATTTTTTAGGCAATATACAATTACAGATGAATCAGGTGTATCGAAGTATTGAAGCAGCAGAAGTGAAAGAAGTGGTAAATTATAATGTCCTTTATTCTCTCTGAAATTAAACTTAAAATAAGATGTAGACCAAAGGTTACCAGATCTGTAAATGCAACGCGCTTTTACATTTTTTAAAGCCATACATGATGCACTTCTTTGTTCAACGCACTTGCTATAAACAATTTTATAATGATGTTTGTTTTTATTTTCTAATTATTAATGATCCAATTTTATTTTTGGATCTGGGGGGGGGGGGGCGCGGAGTGGGTATCTGGTAGAAGGTTTTCCAACCGCTCAGCAAACACAACTCTTCTAGAGTCGGGATTCAATTCAAGCCCCCTTGTAAAAAGGCCACGGCATTTTAGCTCTTAGCCACAAATCATTTGCTTGAAGTTAACTTGAAGTTTGTCTGTGACTAGGCAACAGTAATGTCAGCAAGGCCCGATATTTGAATAAGTAATAGGGAAAAACAGGTAAAGAAACTATATGTGGACAACCTAAAATATCGTACGTTTTCTCTTAAAGCAGAATATGAAACTCCATGGACATCGCAAACGAGTAAAAACAGAATAGTCAGTACAAAGTCAAAGAAATGTCTTGGAGTGAAATTACTATTCACGTACGATCCATTCCTGACAGACCGAATAATTATGTGTCGCAACAAAAAAAAAAGAATATATTATATTATAAGTTCTCACATAAAACAAAAAGTTTTAAAATCAAATATTTCTCGATTATTTTCCACAGTACACTTAACATTTAAAATCTTCTCGAAGTTGTATGGTACAATATCAATATATATTAAAGAAGTGTTGGCCAAAAAAAAAAAAGCCAGGCGAAAAAAAAAGATGAAAATATATTTTCTATCAACACAAAAAAGAGCTAATTTTGAATACACTTTTCTTGGACGGTAATGTTTATGAGAAATAATCCAATACGATCAAGGTCATGATAAATATGAATGTTGTCGCCTTTATTAAATCATCAGATGGAAATCAATCATGGTGGTTTTCTCAGCGACAATTTTTTCTTTAGAGGTGTATAAAATAAATAGGTCAGTCTCCGAATATTTCCATCTTGATTCGTTTATTTTTTATTTTTTTTTACTATTGGGATAAATGTGGCTACATGCAAGCGAATCTACCCCAAAATTTACTTAGATGATAAAATACTTACAATCATCTATGTCGAATTTGAGACTTGCTAATTTGTCGATTTTGTCTATTGAACAAGACCTGGTAGGAAAAAAACGGATTTCGATCAAATTTTCGATAGTTTAACGGCTGCAAGAAACAAGGACTATGTAAACAATAGATTTCGGTGGAATTATTGGTATTAAGACCTAGATATTGTCTCCGGCCAAACTCACATTTTTTACAAATTTTGTAAATCTATAACAGTCTCACTAGAGTTACTCCACCGTGTGGTCAATGAGCTAGTAATTATTTTATCAGTTATATAATCAGCTGATAAAAATCGTTATATGCGTCCAGGCTCCTTATTACATGAAGGAGTGACTTTAATAGAGGTATTTTAAAAACAACTATCGTCTACGTGATTCAAACTTGAATATGATCTTGATTCGCTTATTTCTGACAATTGCGGTAAGTGTGGCTATAGGCAATCACATTTTTTTTTCATACTTAAGTTTTTAAATATTAGTTGCGAGAACAACAGTGAACAATATGCTACTACTTTTGGCATTTTGTCCATTTAACAAGGGCTAATGTAAACAATAGATTTCAATGGATTTATTGATATTAAGAAAGCACTTACGATTTTTTTGTAGCATCATTTTGTACAATCAATTTTGATCTGCGAATTCGCAATACTTTATCAATGAATACACATTGATTCGGAAAAAAGCGTCTTAACTCTATTTATATTTTTGTTTTTTCGAAAGGAGCTGCCGCTTTGGACATTCTGTACACTAGTAACGCCACATATCAGATGTTATTGAATATTGCCATAACGTTTTTACTTACTTCCTTTTCCATCTCATATCTAGTCGAAGAGGTTTCAGCATGTTTATCATCTTCTAAAAAAAAAAAGTAATAATCACAACAAAAAAGAATTTGCACCAGTGGCGTAGCTAGGGTGGGGGAGTGGGGAAGAATTTGAAGACCTCCCGGACCCCCACTTGAAGGGGCGCGGCCCAAATGAGTGTCCGAAATTTATTTTAAATAAACTAAATAGTATATCACTGTCATGTAATCTTGCTTTTCGCGTTCTTATACAATTGAGTGACCCTGTTGTATAAAATCATTTAACTTTACCTATCGCTTGGTCTAACGTACCGTTGTGGCTATATGCAAGAGTGGTCGACCGTCTTTCTCCATACCTCTCTGTCTTTTTCCTTAGTTAGAAATCTTTCAATGGCAGGCCCGGCCATTCTTTTACGAAAATTATGACTTTTTTTTTTGCTTATCTGAAATTTCGATAAAATCTCCTCCGCCACCTTAGTACAGTCCAGAAGAAACTGTAAAAGTCTGGACTGTACATACGGAAAGCTGCAAGTAGTAATTAATACCATTTCATGCTTGCTGAAAAATGATGAGAAACGGATAAAACCGATCACCTAATTCATAGAAAGAGCAAAAGAAGGTAGTCAATGCTAAGGATTTCCAGTAAGCAAAACAAAAAGAAGAAAGAAAAGACTTGATGGGGAGTTAAGTTATGATGTGAGACTGTCAATAGAACTGCAATTCAAACGTGTTGCGACTGAATTGCTGGACGTATTTCAGAGTCCAAAGGCTGGAATACCATGTGGACACCTTTGTATTTTGTTCTTGAAACAAGACACCTCTTGGAGTCTATGGATAAAACACTCTCTTAATTTCCTGTTTGATGAAATACAGGCTAATTGTTTGTTCAGTGATGCACGAGCACTTTTCATCAACAAAGCAATGACTTAATCACCAATTTACATATTGCTGGCTTTATTTGCTAATAATGTGTGTTCAATCCATTACAAAAAAACTGCACAGGAGCACATGGACGCAAGAAAGGCTAAGCATGGATTTAATGTCAGCGGAGTCACAATTTCTACATGATATTGATGTAGATGTTTAGAATGCACGACGTGACGCGATATGAATAGAGATTTATCACTTGTTTCGAAAATAAACAACGGTATTATTCTTTAAATCAATGTTGATAATTATTTCGTATTAATTTTACGGATATATCTACCAAGTTAAAAAAAGAGTTATATATTTAAGTATATTATCTCATGTTATAATGATGAAAGTCAAAATGCAAGGGACCTCCAAATAGGTCAATCCCATTCGGCCGCCTTATTCCTTGATACACCCTTGCATTGCATGCTAATAAAAGATATGTAACAAGACCACTGCTAACTAGATATATAGCTCCTTCTTCTTGTTCGAAGAGGAGTACATTTCTCATTTCTTATGGACTCGAAAATGGCTGTAAAATCCAATCCTCGCTTTAAAAAGCAGGCCGCATATGTGACATGGGTGGGTTTTGTCGGTTGCAGATGGGTCTGCTTTTTCTCTCTGCTTTCTGTTGGTTTGGCGCTCTATCGCACTGGTCACTCTGCTTGCTTCAAATCTTGAGACTCCGAGACTCACAGCCTCTCGCCATGCGGAGCGATCTAGAGATAGTGCTTCCCAGCCATAAATGTCGATACCGCATTCCTTGAGGGAGCTCTTGAGTGTGTCTTTGTAGCGCTTGTATTGGCCGCCTTGGGAGCGCTTTCCTGTACATAACTATCCATACAGAAATCGCTTGGAAAGGTGATTGTGCTGGCATGCGGACTACATGTCCCGCCCATAGGAGTTTGGAAATTTTTACTGTCACATTAATAATGTGCATGTTGGACAGCTTTAGATTTTCTGTATCTGGTATGTGGTCAGACCAACGCACCTTATGGATACTCCTTAGACAGCGTAGATGAAAGAAGTTTAGCTTTTTGGTGTGGCGGGAGTATAGGGTCCATGACTCTGATGCATATAGTAGTGACGGGAGAACTACAGCACTGTAGACTTTCAGTTTTGTGGTTAAACTGTGTTCTCTCCGTTGCCACATTTGTTCTTGAAGTCTGCCAAAAGCAGCACTGGCACGAGCAATTCGAAGTCAACCTCATTATCTAGGTTGACGCTTATTGATATGGTGCTTCCTAGATAGACACGTTATTTGACATTTGCTAGTTTCTAGATACATGACAACACTGTTAACTATGAGTACTTAACTGTGACTTCTTATTAGCTCAGTTGCCTACTAAAGTAAAAACTTTCCCATTAATGGTCTTTGGCGCAGTCTATATAAAGGTCATCTGTTTCTGTGTCCGAGGGTCAACGTGGGTGTCATATGGCTATCACAACGACCAACCGCCTTTGCTCTTCCCAAACTTATGTCAGTATTCGAGCTGGGTGGATTCAGAGGCGCCCAAAATATCCCCCCAAAAAAATCGTAGCATTCGAACCCGGGACCCCCGTTACGGAAGCCACTGGATCACTTGTCTAATTTATTTTACTTCAGCACCTGGGTGTTGGTCAACGTCTGGCCAACAATGACCACACATAAATAGATATTCAAGTTTCTAATGTCTGACGGACATACGGCCGGACAGAATACCATACAAAATAAATAGCACCTAATACATATTCAGGGGTCGTTAAAACATGCAGATATTTTTTTATCAGCAAATTTATTAACAGAAATAAAGGTACGAAGTAAGTATTATATAAATCATAGATTTAAAGAAAAAAACATTTTATTTATATGTAAATTACTTTTTGTTTATACATTGCAGGAGATAGAAAATCAGTCTGATAATAGTAATACCAGTAGATCAATATCAGATGGAACGAACAGATATCCAAAGCAAAATGCCAAAAATAAAAACGAAAAGCACATCAGCACTGAACTTAATGTACCCACTTTACTAAATAGACCTAAATTGTATAACAATGATTGTGACTCTAAGTAAGTTGTTTAAAACATGGACTATTATATGTACCGAAATTAAATTATTACTAGCTCAACAAGCAAAATACATATCTCATAGTTTTGAATATTTGTATCACAAAATGTGTACGACAACTATGTTTCTTGATTTACATTAAAACTAATATTATGATAATATATTATTGACAACAAGAGCTTCAATAAACAATGTGTCGGTTTAATAACAATTACATCGTCAGCCAATATAACACAATTGGCTACAGTAACTTCAAATGCTTTCTAGTATAAAAGAACTGCCTACTAAACACTAATAGTCTATCTAGCTCCTATAGCTACATTTTTAGGACCATTCACAGTTCTTACGACCTTACTGTTCTGGACTACACTGTGTTTTCTTTGAAAACTGTCTCTCGACTTCTTTCGGTCACATGACCAAGCACAGATCATACTTGCGTGCACTTGTAGTATTGTCCGCTTGTCAACAGCCGTTGACCTGTGTGACTCCCCTTATTCTAATATATATATATATATATATATATATATATATATATATATATGTTTACATTTATTGCCCTGGATGTGGCAAAATATGTAGGTCACAGCTGGGACTGCACAGCCACGGGAAACACTGTATTCCTCACTAATCTTCGGATTTGATGATAAGACTATTATTATTATATATATATAGAGAGAGAGATATATGTTTATATTTATATATCTTCCTTTGTGGTCGAAGATAAGCACATTTCTTATTTTCCGTGAACTCGGCTATGTTTGTTAAGTTGCAGATAAGCATGCTTCTTTTCTAGGCGTTTTGTTGGTTCAGTACTCTTTCATGCAGACCACTCTCCTAGCTTCGTATCTTGTGACTCCGACACTCACAGCCGTGAGTAGCGCTTGAAGGCTAGTTATTTCCAAGCAGTGAATTTCTTTAAATCAGTTGCATAGACCTCCTTCCCTTCTGGGAGCTCTTCCCTCATAGATGTCGTTTGGGAAGGCGATTGTCTGACATGCCGACTAGGTGTTCCGCTCAACGACAGTGGGATCTTTTTACTGTGGCATGGATAGTGCTAATATTAGACAATATAGTAAACTAAACATGATCATTTTATTTTTCATAAGCGTGTAATTATGATTTAAAGATATTTAGATCCATAATAATACACTTAGATATAGTGACTGCGGAAAAAAAATCGAATTCACTGCAGTGTTAATCAACATTGGCCTGTGTAACTGGTGTAAGGATAGATCAACATTCTTGACTAATCATGCCGTGGTTTGTATATACTAGCGGACCAGTCATAAAACAAATGCTATAGCGTGTGCACATTGCAAGAGTAGAAATAAGGCAGGACACATCTACAGAATGGAAGACCGCCGCAATACTAAACGAACAATTCCAGGCTCACATTGGTCCCACCAGCCACATGAGAAGGCACAAAACCCCAGTACAAAACCCTCAGCCCACCTGAATGACACGAAGGTCATAATTAGTTGTTATTTAAAATCACTTGGACTGACAATCTATTTTCTTTTTGGGTAGAAAAAGTGTTTATATTTTTTTGTGTTTGTAGAAATGATTATCCTAATGTTCTTAGATCTTTTTAACTGTAGATCAAGACCTAGGTTGTCAATAAGAGGCCTACAAACTCAAGATATGCACATAGCTACCATAAGTATCCAGTGCTAGGCGTGTTTCGTGATCTTTAAAACATAAAGCCAAATGTATTAAAAAAGTCCGAAAGAATAAAGGGTAAGAATGTAGTAAATATAAATATTGTATACACACCGACACACACACAAACACCCACATATCTGTCCCCTACGAAAAAATCATATCAACATCCATGGGAATTACAATGGGGGCCGCATCTGAGTTTGATTAAACAAAGTGTCTTTTTAATCTTGTTTCTTTTTAAAATGTTTTTTAGACAATCTGCAAGACATATACATGATTCGCAACATGAACCAAACATTAATCCACAGGTAGGTCCAAAAATAGAGCCATGTATAGTCTTGTTAGTAGAGCTATGTCGTAAAATGATTATAGTTCATCTTTAAAAGCTTACTTTGGTTGGACGCTTTGGGAGAGACACCCTCAAAAGCGTTCAGCATACACCCAGACAGGGCCGGTCTAAGGCCACTGCAACCTATGCGGTCGCAGTGGGCCCCGCGCTTTCATAGGCCCCGCGCTAATTCTTGATGTAATTATTAAACTGCAAAATATATACGAACAATTCCTGGAAATCTCCTGAAGTAATTAACATTGCCAGAGAACTTATAAAAATCTGCTGAAAAATAGACAAAATTGTCCTTTGTGGGTGTCATTCATTGCGAAAAAAGACAATCCTACGCGCGATAAAAGAAAAAAAGGCATTGCCATCTTTCATGTAATAAAATGTAATAATCGGGCGAATATTCACCTTAATCGGATATTCCAATACCTTATTATAGTCACTTGCATATAAATGTGTCATAGGTTACTGGGTTACTTATGATAAGTAAATTTGTTCGCAATTTTGTACTTTGAATAAAATTCAAAATCAAATTTATTTTATAATACAAAATCTTAATTTTCACTTATTCCCCGCGCTATTAGTTTCGCATAGGGCCCCGCAATTGCTAGGACCGGCCCTGCATAGCACCTTTAACTTTATCTACAGAGGTCGCTGACAACACAATTGTAGAGTATCTTTTCAAATATTGCCTATGGATTTTAGTTCTAAAAGACGATCTCATGTAAGACGTAGAGTGCCCTGTTTTCGGCTTCAATTTTGTAGATTTTGTATACGTTTTCCATATATAGGTCCCTCAAATCTCATCGAGGTTCTATCACGTGTCACCTAGGGGATCAAGTATCCGTGCGGGAAAACATTTTTTAATGGTAACATGATCTCAGAAAGTTATTTCCAGGTTCCTGCAGAACCATGTTTAGTCTCATGGGTGTTATGTGTAGTTCGCCATGGGATATTTTTTTTGTATTGAATTGGTGGATCATGTTGATTTATTCAATAACCAGTAGGCCAATGTTTCCTGTAAAAAAGTATGCATTGTCCTTATTTTTTTCGAGCTAAAACCATTATTTTAATTAATAATGTAAGGGAAGCAAAATTTATATACAGGCCTCGATTTACTTATCCCTTACTTATGAAGAAATGAAGGAAATGTTCTACAATTTTAAAAAAAAAGTAGTAAAATAACTAAAAAAAAAAAATCTGCATCTATTTGTTTTCAGTGTCACTGGTTCGAGCCTTGGTCGGCGCAGTCCCTTATTTTCGTCGCACATAATTTACTATTTTCTCTCATTTAAAAAAATTGTTCCATGGTGCCCCCTTTTTTTTGTTTTATATATATATGTATCTATTTGTAAACTAGTTATAAAAGTTCCGAAACATATACTATTCATTATCGCTTTATAAACTTTTTTGTTTCCTTTTATACAAAAAGTAAGTTTAAACAAATAGTTAAACACGTATCACTCTTACAAAAAATTAATATACTTAATTTTACGTTTCAAATACATTACATTATCGTTGAACAATATAAATCTTTTTTTTTTACCAGGTTACACCACATGTTGAAGAAAGTAGTCATGTAAATCGCAAATCGCACAAAAGTTTACCGCCACTGAGAATTTCAAACAAATTCACTTTAAATCAAAATAGGAATACAATGTAAATATTGACAATTGTCTTTATCATTTGACGATTTCATGCTTATTACTTTATATGTGTAGCTGCTATTTTACATTTAGTGTATGTTAACTACTTTACAATTTTTTTTTTCATATTATTTATTAAATAGTTATTTCGTAAATAAATTTCAAATAAACAACATTATTAACTATAAAATGAAAGAATCTTAATATTTTTGTGCAGGTGGGATAATAAACCCCCCTCAAGAAGATATGCTGAGAATGAGGTAGAATTAACAAACATCTCTTATTCTCTTTTATCTACAATCTTCTAAGTATCAATTTCTAATTTATTTAATTTTATCTGATTATTTTAGAGGTTTTTCTTTATAGCCAAGTGTCTATCAAAGAATTAACCAACCAATCAATAAACCTATCAATTTATATACATATACGGTGGCCTAATGTAAAGCGCTTGGCTTCCGAACCCGGGACTATCTGTGCATTATTCAATCTAATCATCGTTTATTTAATTACTGATGCTCTTTTTTTATTTTCTCTATCTCGGACACATTTCTCACTTGCAATTTCAATTTTTTAATGAATTTATTTAGAATTCAAATTTCGGAGGCTATAATGATGTTACTGCAATTCCCTCTCGGAGTATGCAATTTACAAAGTTAGTGAAACACAAACTTGAAATAATAAATTAAATATGTTATTCGTGGTTAACTAGTACAGGTACAGCACCTCCATATTAACCTTTGTCACAGAATCCTGGCCCAAAGGGTGACTTTTTATTTCTAGAATCTTTTTAGCTTTTTTGTGAATGTTTGTCTCAAACAGCTGCCCAAATGAGGTTTGCATGTCTTGAGGACATTGTTATATTGTAACGTTTTTGTGTTTTATTTTTTTTTTTGTTTTTTTTTTTTTTAGCAGATCATTTTTAGGCCCAATTAAACCAGTTACACAAATTAAACACTCTCAATATTATAGAAGCTATAATAAATTACTATTTAAAATAAAATCCGAATAGCAATGTTGGCTTTTATTCTTAAAACATTATCTAGGCCTAATTATGCGGCAGTAGAGACTAGAAAATGCTAGTAAATAGAGTATATGACTTATCGCCTGCCTGTGATGAATAAACATTGACTTTATTGAAACGAAATATAAATGAGTATTATTTATGTTAACTAGCCTTGTTTCATTATCCATCTTAATAGTATATAAGAATACAAAGTAAATATCAAAGTTTTATACGGAAATCATGTATATATGAAAGCCTGGGCATTGTTTATGGTCGGAACAATGTCGCCCACACAGCAGTTCCCCCTTCTCCGCGCAGCTGATGTGGCCAAAAAGAAAGGAATATCCGATACGGTTTGGGATCAGTAACGCCACAGGCTCTGCCAGGCTGTAGCACAGTGTGCCACAATCTGTCTAAGGGTCACCAGCACGTGATTTTTCCTCAGGGTTGTCTCCCGAAGCCTTTCCTTTGTTTGGGTGTAGCCGCAAGGCTGCGGAGGTTTGGATTCAGAGATTACCTTCTTCTAGATGGGTAGACAACCAAGGGTAACAAGCCCCTTTACCTGCGATACTTGTGGACGGTAGTGTCTCTCCAAAATAGGGCTCCACAGCCACACGAGGAAGTGTGCGAGATGAACCATAGTCGTTCTACGACTAAAGGAGGCCAATAAATGATGACTCATATATATATATATATATATATATATAAGGAATACATTAAGAAATATATTAAATTCAATTTTCTTTTATAGTGCTACTATCAACTTATTTCGTGCTTTTTCACGTTATTTCTCCCAATCCCATTCAGTGGCGCAGCTAGTGTGGGAAGAGGAGGGGGAAAATTTGAAAATCCCCCCGGGCCCCCACTTAAGAGGGCCCCCAAATGAGTGGGTTTTTTTTACATTGAAAAGTATGTAATAAGCAACTGCAGAGGCCCCAAAAGAGGTAAGCCCCTTTGGGCCAGCAAACAATGAAACATTCCTAGCTACGCTCCTGCTCCCAAGACCTGATTACGCTGAAACTTAATACAATTACTTATTGGTGTAAACAAGACATGAGTTAACAACAATGAATACAACGAATAATAATAGGTTACTAATCCTTTCAGTATTTAGATATATTGCTAAACATGGAGGGTTTTGACCTCTTAGATAATTGTACTTGTTTTTTCTACCACAAATATTCTAAAATCATGTTGAAAGTTTAAACTATTATTACTTGTACCTTATTAAACATGAATCAATGAAAACAGAATTGAATGAATTATAAGCAATTTTTTTTTTCAATATTTAAAAAGGGAAATAAGATATACTTACAGATGTAGTCGTTATTGTCTAGTTCTTCCCCTTAAGAAAAGCTTTTTATAAATAAAAATATATTATTTTGCTTTTTTTTTTCAGATCGAAATACAATTTTCACGATCATTAAATGCAGTTTTCAAATAACAACTTTAAATTCAAGAATATTTTAACAGTATTAAGTTCCACATATTATGTTAAAGTACCTATGGAAGTGCGTTTATATATTTTTAAATAACATCCATTGTAAATATCAAATGTATAAAATTTTCTCTAGTCTAGTACCATGTCCGTTTCCATGTACACGATGGCACATGGTGTTCAATGTAGAGACTCTCTAAATTATTATTTTTTTTTTTTTTAATGTTTATTTTACTTTGTATATGTCCCGCTAATTGGAAAAGTTGAAAAATGTGACTGTGGTTGCAGCTATTACTATTTATCTCTTTGAAAGCGATTTGTTTTGTATTTCGAAATAAATGTTTAAGAGGCTTATTTTCATAAACATTCACTTATTGAAAATTATTATCGATAAGAGGTATTAATGTATTGATAAGTTGTATATTTAATAAAATCGGTATTATGCATAAACATATTTTCTAAAATCATGTTAAAAGAATATCTATGTTACATACTAATGTTTTACAACTATGTCACCGAAAATACGTTTTTTGAAATACTTTTAAATTAAGCGACTTGACAATACAACTTTGAATGGGTTGTCATGACATTGAAAGTTTACTTTTGTATTCTATGAATAACTACTAAAAGAAATAATGAGTGAAATTATGTTATTTTACAGTTACAATTATAGATAACTTTCTAGACTAACTTAAGCCGAGATGGCATCAATCAAATGATCAAAGGGATGTATATGTTGATATCGGGAAGCAAATATTTTTCCAAACGATTATAAGTTGAAAACATCCATATCTTGCTATGCTAGAGTGTAGAGATACTCCAATCAGCGGCCTAATCCACCTCACAAATACTGATGAATAGAAGACAAAGGACAATAGTCCAATATAATCACAAACAGTAAAAAACCACCAACGGCTAAAAATTCAGAGACATTGCTGAAATAACGACAGATTCGATATAAATTGAAAGTGTCGGAGCAAACAAAAAGTAAAGTTCTGGGAGAAACATGATAAAATGCATTTCTTAAGGGGAAAAAAAAACAGTTTTCACCTACATAGTACATCATGCGGTCAAAGGATATAAAAACATACAGACGAAATGAACGTTTTTCAAATATGAGTTTCAACGAAATCATCACTGAGTCTTTCAACACACATGAAAAAGTTAAACAACTAAATGTTACAACTGCAGTTGTTATGACATCATAATCTCTTTCAATTTTTTTTTTTCAAGATGAAGCTATTATTATTATTTTTTTTTTTGCGTGGGGGGGGTTAATCCACAAACTGTTTAGGCCTATCAGTCCATATTGGTATTCCAGGCTTAGCTTGATGATTTTTAGCAGGTCAAAAATCTTCATTGCATGATCTTTTTTTTAGAAGGTTTGATTGCTCTTTACAGCAGCCTGTTATAGATTTATATGTATTTATGCAGGGCGGTCCTAACAATGGCAGGGCCCTATGCGAAACGGATTGCGCGGGTTACAGTCTGGGAAGGGATGAGCATAATAAGTGAAAATTAAGATCTTGAATTATAAATAATTTCGTCTTTGCATTTTATTAATTGTTTACTAAGTACAAAATCATGATTATAAACTTTAGTTTACAAGCCTTGCGTGTAGCAAAGTCATATCATCAAAATTTGGTTTTCAACATAGATCACGCTCAATAGCAGGGATTACTAATCTGTTAAAAATATTTCCTGAATTTTTTATCCCAAGTAATTCTTGATTAGTTTGAGGCGCGAAAAACTTTTTGTTTCACCAGATGCCACAGTTACGGGCATTGCATAATGCTTTTTTATTTTTCTAATCGTGATTAGGATTGGCGTTTTCCATATTGAATGATACCCCAAAAAGACAATGTTGTCTATATTTCAGGAGATGTTAACATCAGGAGCTCGTGGGAATATGCGTTATAATAATTTACTTTTATAATTTACATCTAGATTTATCGCGGGACCTACTAAAGTGCGGGGCCGACTGCGGTCACATAGGCTGCAGTGGCCTATGGCCGGCCCTGTATTTATGTTTATGTTTATCTTTCTTGTATGCTTACCAATCTTCTAAATATTGATTCTCAAGCTTTAGTTCTTACTAAGTAACGTTGTTTTCAGTTCTCAATACTTGTTAGTATGTTAATATTTTGTTGTTGTTGTTGTTTTGTTTGCATTTAATATACTCTGTGGTTTCTTTTATTTCCCTTCGAGAATATCATTTATAAACCAGAACATTGTCTCCCGACTACAAGGTTACAAGTCAATATTTTAAATACATTGATTTTCACATGTTACTTCACTTTCACTATAATTTTAAGCGATTATTAGAGTGCATTATCTTTTAAATTGTGACTCTATAAATAATTTTAGTTTTTGTCTCATTCATTTCACAATCATTTTGATATTTTTTTTTAATTGAGCACATAAATGTGTCCTTCATTATTATATTATTGTAAAGAAAATATTTCAATTACAATATTCTGACAAATATTGTCTGGTATTAGACGAGGATATTAATGATTAAATTTAAAATTCAAGTGATATGAAACACAAACATGTTTACTATGTTTTTATTTAATAAGCGAAGTATTAAAGAGTTAAAAATAAAAACGATACAATGGGACAGATATACTGACATAAATAAATACAGAAAGGCCAAAAACACTATTTTATGAAACAAAAATTTGTGAATTGCAATTGTGTGTACTTTATTTTATGTCTATAAATTTTGTTTAATCTCTAAGACTGAAGATCATACAATTTTTTAAATTTTCAGAATTCGGAAATCCGAATTCAATAGATATACATGTTTTCAAGTTACATGAAGCTATTTCCTTTTTCCAGTCTATATTTATTTATGTTTATGAACCTTCTCCTTCTGATTTTAATGATGTTCACATACCCATACACACACTCACACTTATGTATATATATAATATCAGGTAGCCGAGCCTTGCTCGGTTAATTAAATAATTTATACTAAGAAAGGTAATTTACTACTTCTACTGGTGCTACAGCCCATGGCCTGCTCTTACACATCCCTCCATTCATACATCTCCTGGGCCTTTCGTCACCACGCCCTAACGGTAACCCAAGTTTAGATATCTTGTACAGTGTGAGAAAGTAAGGAGCAGTAGAGCAGATGTGTAATCACCATTTCCTTTGTTTTGGTACGGGACATTAGACACTGAAGCATGAACACATGGTCATAATTTTACCAGCAAAATTATAATTATGATAAGACTTGACATCAAATCCGAAGATTAATGAGGAATCTACACCGCCCTACGCAATTAAAGTGTAAACAATTTATTAAGCACTTAAAACGCAATAACTATTCATACATCGGTACATTTAATTTCATTACTTTCCTTCCATAGTTCTATAATAAATCAATCTTCAATAAGATGGTGCGCAAATGTTTAATTCGGTCCATTGATACTTTACAACTCGTTCTTGTTTACATTGTAGTAACAGTGGCGTAGCTACCAATGTGCGGGTGGTGCGGCCGCACAGGGCACCAACTAGAGAGGGGCCCCAAAATCCCCCAAGTGTGTATTTTTTTCCTATTTCCCTGAGCTTTTCAGTAAAAACGACTAAGTGTATGGACACGAACAAACATAAACTACTGTATTTTAAACATTATCTAACGATTTATAAACTAGTTATGTCGGTATTTTGTTTCATCTCCTTGACGGTTATCATTGAATCCAGAAAAAAATGATGAGGCAGAAATCCCGAATGATGAAAAAGAAGAAAAAACTTCAATGCCGCAATTTCTAGAGTCTAAAGGACAGCACACAAGCATTTTTTAGTACACTTCTCAAAAATTCATACTGAAGACAGTGTAAACAAAACAGAAAGCAGGATAATAACTCTAGACTGAACGACATTGGAGATTGGCCTGATGTCATCACAGATAATATTCGTATACACCTTGTCACTCAAGGATCTGAAACAGTTCAGCGTATGAACAGTCAATTCAGAGAGGTGTATAGCTATCAATAATCAGCGAAAGGAAAGGTTAGAAAGCTTTCAAAGGCTTGTTTTTTCCGGCAAATGTCAAACGGCGAGAAAGTTCTTAGAAAATGGCCGGGTTATTCGCCAAAAAAAGAATCCTTATTTTTCTTCTGCATACTGCATACTCTTCTCAACAAGATCAAGTACCAAATCTTCATTTAAATCCAAAGTTTTATTCAATGAGTGGTGGAGGTTATCCCCGAAAATAGGAAAACATGAGGCCAGCAGAGCTCACATTCAGTCATCGCTTGCTTGGGGCTTGGAGGAAACTTGAAGTTCGTCTGAGAGTAGAGAACAGTATTGACAACAAGGCCCAAGATTTGATTATACAAGAGACGAAAACCTGGAGAGACTACCTGAAGAGAATCTTGGACATTGTACGTTTTTTTTTAAAGCAAAATCTGTCACTTCGTGAGCATCGCGAGCGAGCTGAAGAAGTGTTGGAAGGGCAAAATAAAGGCAATTTCTTTTAGTTAGTAAAATTACTATCAAAGTACGATCCACGCTTGAGGGAGCAAGTGCTTCGAACTAAGCTTTGCAGGTTCATGAGTCTTTTATTGACTTCATCGACACAAGGACAAGCATGCTGATGGAATCGCTGAGATGATTCTAGAGAAACTGCGTTCGGATGGCTTAGACATAAAGAAGAGCTACGAAGGGAAATTTATTCTACCTTGGACAGGATTGTTCAAGAAATAATCACCCGATTCGAGCAACTTCATGATGTAG
>JADKLZ010005465.1:23609266-23627026 GCA_021533235.1 Biomphalaria straminea
ACTTTTAGCAGCGACAAAGAGAGTTTGTGTGATACACAAACTCAGAGACTGCCCCCGTTGAGAGATCAAAGCGGATCTGATAGGGATCCGTGTATCACACAAACTCTCTTTGTAATCTTGTTATTCTCATCTCTAGCTGGAAGTAAACCCACGCAATCCATTTCGCACAGGGCTCATAAATTGTTAGGGCCGACCTTGTTATTAGAGGCTTATAGGTTAGGTTAATGAATACCATGATTTGGTGTCTGGAAAAAAAATATTTTATTAGAATAAACATTGCTCCATTTTATTAAAAATACTCCTTCTCTAATATAAAAAAAAATATTTTGTAGAGCAACACCAGGAAAAGTCTGAATTTAATAAAAAAGAATTACCACTTGAATATAAAACAAGTAAGTAACTTTTTTAACAAACTCAATACCCTTTTTTTATTTTAATAATATATTTTCACAGGTGATAGATCCTTTCATCCGAGTTCACTTCATCCAAGGTTATTTTATCACCAATAAAATATTTTGGTTTTTGTGAAAGTAAAGGAAATCTTTTGAGAGACGAGAACAATTAAAATAACTTTTTAAACCAAAACTAATAACTGAGAGCGATTAGATTACTTATAATCATGTTGCTGATAGCTCTTGATGATCATCTTTTTTTTCGCTCTTTGTTAAAAATTGGAATGTTATTTTTAGCCGTTATTTTTTTAATAAAGGCATACTTCTCTCGTCCTCAGCATATCATGTCGCCAATATAAGGTTTGATTTAATTCCTTTTAAACATTGAATTTTTAAATTGTGTTTAAGTCCAAGAGTATTGCAAACATTTTTTTAGCAATATAAATCCATGGATTGTCTTCTGTACTTACAATCAATTGCTTTTCTCTTTTATTCTTGTTGATAAACACAAAAAAAAAAACTTTTCTTTCTTTTTACGTTGCCTCTATATTTATACATGTTTATTTTTTTTTGGTCTTTAACATGGCATTCGATTGAATTAGTATCTAATATGCAACCCATTTCGTCATTTCGGCAATATAAATGACTAATTAAATATGGCTCGATTTATGTTTTTACTATTGATATTTGTTAGATAAATGACTAGAAGACGAAAAGAAAAGGAGATAAAATGACCAGGGGATGAAGTGACCAAGGATGAAAAGACAGGGGATGAATACCTCTAGTCAAGTCAGAACTTTTTTAACTTGGCTGCAAGTAGCTGGAAATCTCATCTCATAAACGATTTTTAACGATTGAGGAAAGTTGATAAAAGAATTACTAGCACGTTAGACACATGTGAAAAAAAATACTTTGAAAGTTATAGTTTTTCAAAGAAAAATTTTATAAAATAAACTAATGCGAATGTGTTGAAAAGACTATCGCTTCTTGCTTAATTTTTCGAATAAAAAGTATTTTTAGCCCGAAACGTTCACATTTAATTTTTAGCTTTTGGCGTTGGGGCTTCGCCCCGAAATCTACTGGTGAATAATGAGCTGTAGATGTCAGGAGAATGCGTTTCTATAGTGACGAATGCAAGAAAACGCTTTTGGCGCCCCGAACCCCATTGATAAATGATGAGTTCTAAATGTCAAGAGAATGCGTTTTGGCAGTTAAAAATGCAAGAAAACGCTTCTAGCGTCGGGGTTTAGTCCCGAATCCCACTAGCGAAGTTTACAACCGTCCCTCAGAACACCAGCTTGCCTCAACATTTTTTTCCACGAAGTTTAAAGAACACTGCTTTTTTATTTTCATAAGTAAATTTTAGCACGTTTATGCATAGTGTTAGGGTTTACTGGGCGTTAAGGTTAGGGTTTGGAACAAAATCGCCTTCCCCAACCCAAGTTTCTGGATCCGCTAGTGTATATGGCTCCTTTAGTATCGAAATACAATGGATGCGCCTTGATGAGTCACTGGCTTTGGTTTAGTCTGAAACGGAGCAGAATCTGTTGTGACTTATCCAGCCTATTTCTTTTTTTTTCTCTCCGCAGCAATTCACTTGTTCTATGCGAGGGTTGTCCCAGCACGCACAGTCTATCTCCATGCATTCCTGTCCTTGTTTATGTTTTCCCACATATTTTCGTTGATGACTGTGGCTCTCAAGTGTAACATATAGAGATGTCTACAAGCGAGTTGTTAATTAAGTTCAAAATTACTTTAAATTCATAGACAAAAAAAATCTAAGTTTTTTTTGTTTTTTTTGTTTTTATTTTAAGTAAATCTATTGTAGATTGCATTATGTTTCTAGATTTAGAAATAGATTTAGATCTAAACTCTATCTTAAGAGTTCTAAATCAGAAATCGATATATATCTTTAGTTAATCTAATGAAAGTACCAATAAATAATAGCACAGGATTTCATTTCCCGCTAACCTGAATGGGTAATATCGTTCATCCAAGCAGCAAACATGTTTTTAAATTAAATATAGTATATGTTGTTATATTTTAAGATGTATAACGGCGGTATTATCATTTTTTAAATCCTGTTTGTAATATTATTCTTTTTATTTGAATTGAAGAACAAAAATTATAGAGAAAGGAAGGTGAAAGTAGCGCTAAAAAACAAATGGATTATAAAAAGTTGTAAGAGATAAAAAATTCAATAGCTCAGTAGATTCAATAAAAGCATTTCTTTTTACTACATCTTTGTTTAACAAGTGACTTAGTGGATATCGAAAATGCCTCTAACAATTTCTACAAGTAATTTGTTAGATGATGTTTATTGTTAAGAAAAGAATTACTCGCCATTTTGCCCCACCTGGATATTTCTAGATTTAGCGTATTTTTTGTTAAAACTGAAAAACATTATTATCATATTAAATTAAGGTCAATTAGCCATTTTCATAGTATTTTTCATTCATGAATTCACGCATTCGCTTTACTTATATCAAGCAATTGGGAAGATCCCATGGCGCAGCACGTTGTGAATGGGAAATAATATATCCAAATCCGCACTATTTTCATTCACAAAATAACATAGCATTTTTTTTTACTTTAAAAAGATTTTAATAATGTCCGGAAATTTCCAGGACTTTTTCGACCGGCGGCATAGCATTTAATAACATTTCAGGAGATTTCCAGGGGGCTCCTGGTAAATCAAGAGGCCGCAGGAAATCTGTTATGTCTTATAAAATCTTATATTATCTTATCTTATATAATACAGACGTTACTTCAAAAAAGAAGATGATTACGTCCTACGCGTCATGCATTCAGTCATGCATATTTACCAGTGACGTAAATTCTGCCGAGTCACTGGTTTTCCTGGCTTGCTCAGGTAAACCATTCTGCTCAGGCAAACCAAATGGTTCAATTTATTAATTTATACACATAAAAATTAGCACGGGTCCTAAGAAAGTTTGGGACCCACTGTGGTCGCATATGTTGTAGTATTTTTTATTCATGAATTTACTTATAACAAGTAAATGGGAAGATCCCATAGTGCAGCATGGTGTGAATGGAAATGGTGTATCCAAATCAGCACTATTTTCATTCACAAAAAAGCATAAACATTAATAAACATAGACTGGAAAAAGGAATTGATTTCATGTAACTTGATTTAATAATTTATACACCTAAAAAATTAGGGTCCAAGGAAAGTGAGGGACCCACTGGGGTCGCATATGTTGTAGTGCCCTAAGGCCTGCCCTGGAAAATAGCGGCGTATGCTATGCCGCCGGTCGACTAGTATATATATATTTCTCAAAAGAAAAGTTCAAAAGTTCAAACAAAAACAAGCAACAACAAGCAACAAGTAAATAGGAAAGATCCCATGGCGCAGCACGGTGTGAATGGAAATTGGTGAATCCCAATCCGCACTATTTTGTGAATGAAAGTGGTGTTTATATTATTATCTTCTTCTCAATCTTTGTCATAATATTAAGAGTATTTCCAGATAATTGTGTGTAAAACTATTGAAACTAGAACAACAACAATACACAGATAGAGTATACTCTCAGGTTTCACTTTAGAAGTACTTTAATTAATATCACAAATTACGCACATCCGTTCATTAGACATGATTACGAAAGATAACTCATCTCTCTATTCCTAGATCTATATAGATCTAGATCTAAAACTCGAATTCAACTCTAAGATTATAGAACTTCTCTTCCCAGAGATAGTTTTATGCTTTAGCACATGAACATACTTATTATAGTCCATTTAATCAAATTAACATTCAAATTTGTTTTTCTAAATCATTGTTACATGAGTGCAACTCTATTCTTAATATCGCGTAAATTAAGGTCAATTAGCCATTTTTAGCTCCATTCATAGTATTTTTTATTCAGGAATTCAGTTATAAAAAGTAAATGGGAAGATCCCATGGCGCAGCATGGTGTGAATGGAAATGCTGTATCCAAATCCGCATTTTTTTTTCATTCACAAAATAGCATAGACATAAATAAATATAGACTGGAAAAAGGAACTTCATGTTACTTGATTTAATAATTTATACACAAAAAATTAGCACGGGTCCAATGAAAGTGTGGAACCCACTGCGGTTGCATTTGTTGCAGTGCCTAAGGCCTGCCCTGGAAAAAAGCTGCGTATGCTATGCCGCCGGACGACTAGTATGTATTATTTATCCAAGAATTTAATACATTTATGTTTATGAACATTTTGCACATCGTCTTCTATGCATGTATCAACAAATTTATCATTGGAATATTATAAGCTCTAGTAGATCTATACAATTACTTAAACAGGTTCTATTTTACAGCAAATACAAAGATTACGAGTACTGAGAAACCTGTCCTCTTTTAATGTTAGCGAAAAAGCCTTTGCTACGTTATATCACGCTCACATCGGCAATATTTTAAAATCACTGCCTGGTATGGCTATCTAAGCACTAAGAATAAAAATAAACTCCAGAGAATCCTAAATGCTGCTGGTAAAGTCATTGGCAAAAAAACAACCACATTTGGAAGCCGTTTGAGACAAACATCCTGACACAATCTAAAAAGGTTCTAAAAAAAAAAGAACATCATTTGAGTAAGGATTTTGTTATTTTACCACCATCAAGAGATACAACATACAAGACACCGATAGCAAAGTCAAACAGACACAAAAACTTGTTCCTCTGGCAATCAGATCATTAATTAGAAACAATTTATTGTAAACTTTTCACATATAAATTGTGAGTAAGTCTGATGTGAGTGTATATATATATATATTTTTTTTGTATAATGCGCTAGATTTTCTTAAGGACAATAAAGATTACTAGTTGACCGGCGGCATAGCATATGCCGCTATTTACCAGGACGGGCGACCGCAGTGGGGCCCGCATTTCATAGAACCCGCAAATTTATAGGACCCGCTCTAATTTAAAGTGTAAAAATTATTAAATTAAGCCATTTTATTACTTACAACAGATTCCCCGCGCCATCCTGTCGATTTAACATCCCTATAATTATTTGTCTGTTAAGCTATTGCTTTAAAAGAAATCAAACACATTTTTAACAAAATATAGTCATTTATAACGACCGCAGTGGGGCCCGCATTTCATAGGACCCGCAATTTTATAGGACCCGCTCTAATTTAAAGTGCAAAAATTATTAAATTAAACCATTTTATCACTTACAACAGATTCCCCGCAGTGGGGCCCGCATTTCATAGGACACGCAATTTTATAGGACCCGCTCTAATTTAAAGTGTAAAAATTATTAAATTAAGCCATTTTATCACTTACAACAGATTCCCCGCGCCATCCTGTCGATTTAACATATCTATAATTATTTGTCTGTTAAGCTATTGCTTTAAAAGAAATCAAACACATTTTTAACAAAATATAGTCATTTATTACGCTGTTAACCATCAAGCTGTAAGGGAAATAAGTCTTTGGCATATGGTTGAACACAATCTGCAATTACAAACACAATAGCACACTACAGACTGAAAAGATAAAATATAATTTTTAAAAAGTCGAAGAACAAATCTCCACTTGTCTCTCTAACCTTGCTAATGCTTTTTTTTTTTCCACCACAATTGTCCACAAATACTCGTATTAAAGGTCTTTTGCAAGTCAATGGATTTTTTTTATCTAAAGAATTATAGAGTATTTGCGCTCCAGAAAACTTTTCTCTTTGACTATTAAATACATAAATAATTCGAGTTTTAAATATGGTTCTAATTTTTCGCATTATAAAATAAGTAAAGAGAATGCGTTAAAAAAATGATTAATGGAACTAAAAATAGATTACTTGTTGCATTGTGTTGCCCGTCTGACCTATTTACTTTGAGAAATATAATATAGATTATTACAATTATTATTATTATTATGTTATAAAAGAACGAGTGTTTATTCTCTGGCGCAGGCTGGGTCGACTTTCGTTAAAGGGAGACAAAATTCACCGTATTCCCTTTATCAGTTACAAGTTATTATTTGTTGTAAAATAATCAATTTGAGGCTTTGCTGAAACGATTCTTAATAAATACATTTTATAATTAACAATATTTTAGAGGGATTTTTTATTTAGAAATTTAATTTATTTAATATTTACTGCATTATTTATTTCAGTGATGGAATGTGTACATCGATTTATAATTGAAGTAGGTAAGAAAATAAATTTTAAATTTGCAAATGTAAAATTTGGTAACAAGACTACAACTATAAAATGTAGCGTCTAGATATTACTAGACTTGTCTGCTTCTTGCATGATGTAAACACCTTTTCTGGTATTAGTACAATGTTCTTACGTTATTGATAAAATATCTTAGTACACGCACTTAATTTTCTGTTGTGCATGTGAACCACTGTATCTATTCAGTTCTAAGACACAATATAGAATTACAGTAGAGTAATATATAAGCAAAACTTGGTTTTTATGACACAAATGATGTTAACAATATATTGGAAACCTCATCATCTCATCTCATCTCAGCCTGTGGTCCCTACTTGGGCATAGGCCACCATCCAGCTTTCTCCAGGCATCTCGGTTCTGGGCGAGTCTCTCCAACTGTCCCAATCTGCTTGGCTTCTGTTTCCAGATCGCGGCGCAATGTGTTCCTGGGCTGTCCTCTATTCCTCTTTCCTTGGGGGTTCAAGGTTAGGGCTTGCCTTGTTATGTTGGATGCCGGCTTGCGCAGGGTGTGACCTATCCATCTCCAGCGTCTCTGAAGGGTATCTATTTCAATGGGCTGCTGTTTTGTTCTTTGCCACAGTTCCTCATTCGAGATCTTGTCTGGCCAGCGGATCATAAGAATCTTCCTCAGGCAGGTGTTGATGAATACCTGGATTTTTTTGATGGTGGTGACGGTGGTTCTCCAGGTCTCTGCTCCATAAAGTAGTATCGGCTTAACAATGGTGTTAAATAGCCTTATCTTGATGGTGGTGCTTAATGCCCTAGATCCCCAGGTGTTCTTTAGCTAATGGAAGGCTGCTCGAGCTTTACCAATGCGGGTTTTGACATCTGCATCTGTTCCGCCATGGTGATCTATAATGCTGCCTACGTAGGTGAAGCTTTCCACCTCTTCCAGCGCCTCACCTTGGACTATAATGGGTGTAGTGTTTGATGCCTTTATTTGAACACCTTGCTCTTTCCTCTGTTTATGGTAAGACCCATTCTAGCGGAATTGTCTGCAACAAAATTTATCTTTTCCTGCATCTGCTGCTGTGTGTGAGAAAGAAGAGCTAAGTCATGTGCAAAGTTGAGATCATCTAACTGTTTCCACAGTGTCCACTGTATGCCGTTTCGCTTCTGGTCTGTTGATGTCTTCATGACCCGATCTATGGCTAGTAGGAATATGAAGGGAGAGAGTAAACAGCCTTGTCTCACTCCTGTTTGGATTTCAAATGCCAGTTGTCTGCCTTGCACTACTCTGCAAGTCATCCCTTCATATGACTTCTTGATGATGTTCGTAATTTTTTCAGGCACTCCATAGTGTCTTAACAGTCTCCAGAGGGTCTGTCTATCCACACTGTCAAATGCCTTTTCATAATCTATAAAAAAGACGTAGAGAGGGGAGTTCCATTCCATGGACTGTTCCAAAATTATGCGCAGTGTTGCTATCTGATCTGTGCATGATCGCTCCTTTCGAAAGCCTGCTTGTTGGTCACAAAGATGTGGGTCTACAGCATCTTTCATTCGGTTCAACAGGATGTGATTAAACACTTTCCCTGGAACGGACAGTAGCGTTATCCCTCGATAGTTGGAGCAGGAACTAAGATCGCCTTTCTTTGGGAGTTTGATGAGGTAGCCCTCCATCCATTCTGGTGGCACTTCTTCATTTTCCCATATCTTGCAGAAGAGAGGGTATAGTAACTTAACACTTGTTTCAATGTCTGCCTTTAGTGCTTCAACTGGGATGCTGTCAGGTCCTGCAGATTTGCCATTCTTCGATTGTTTGGTTGCTCTGCGAATTTCTTCCTTGGTGGGTGCACTGCACTTGATAGGTAAGTCTCTTGTAGCTGGGGGTATTTCTGGTGGGTTTATGGGTGTGTGAAGGTTTGTTTAGCAGCTCCTGGAAATGTTCAATCCATCTCTTCTTTTGTCCTTCTTCGTCTGTTATCGATTTACCATTTTTTGTCCTTTACTGGTCTCTCTGACATGGCAAATTTTGCAGATAGCTTTTTTGATGATTGAGTACAGGTCCTTGGTGCTGATCTGATGGGCTGCTTCTTCTGCTTCTTTTGCCAGCGCTTCAATGTAGCTCCTCTTGTCTGTTCTGATGCTACGCTTGACATTCCTATCTATTTCAGCATATTATTTTGTGCCTTTTCTTTTGCTCCCCTTGTTTTACTGTTGTTCACATCTGCTTTCTTCTCTCTTCTTTCCTTGATCTTCTGAAGAGTTTCTGATGAAATCCATTCCTTGTGGGTGTATGACTTGGGACCAAGGATTTCTAGGCATGTGGAGGTTACTGTTTCTTTAACTTTCTGCCATGTCTGTTCTACTGTCTCTTCTTCTAGCAGCTCTTCTAGGAGCTGGAACTTGTTAGATAAAGTGACTTTGAACTCTTCCAGTTTTATGAAGACTTTCAGCGCAACAGTATTGTAGTTTTGGCGTTGGCTGGGCCCACTTGTTGAAGTCTTTTTCAGCTTCAGTTTCACTCGAGCGCACAGAAGATGATGACCTGAAGAAACATCTGCTCCTCGTCTTACACGTACATCTTGAAGAGATCGACGGAATTTCTTTACAATACAGACATGGTCTATTTGGTTCTCTGTTACTAGGTCTGGTGATATCCATGTTGCTTTGTGTATTCGTTTGTGTGGGAAGACAGTTCCTCCAATCACTAAGTTGCTTGTGGCACACATGTCCGCAAATCTCTCTCCATTTTCATTCATCTCGCCTAATACATGTTTTCCCATGATCTCTTCATATCCTTTGTTGTTATTGCCAACCTTAGCATTGAAATCGCCCATTATGATGAGGATGTTCCTTTTTGGTTTGTCCTGTAGGATGGTAGTCAGCCTATAGTAAAAATTGTCCTTCTCCTCCTCTTCACTGTCGTTTGTAGGGGCGTAGCTTTGGACAATGTCTAAGTTGATTATTTCCTGCACTGTGTGGAATAAGGCTGTTATTATCCGTGGTCCATGCGCTTCCCATCCTATAAGTGCTCTCTGAGCCTCCTTAGACAGCATCAGGGCTACTCCATGGGTGTGTGTAGCCTCCTGCTCATGTCATGAGTATAAAAGTAGCTCACCTGAAGCCAGTCTTTTCTGCCCGGAGCCGGTCCATCTTGACTCACTGATTCCTAGGATGGTGAGGTTGTACCTTTTCATCTCAGCTGCCAATTGCTCTGTCTTCCCAGACTCATACATTGTCCGGACATTCCATGTACCTATGGTGGTGGTGGTCCTGGTAGAGATGATGGTCTTCGGCCTGTCAGCTTCCAGAAGACTCTGGCTTTCACTGGCATGCGTCATAAACCTTCCAGCTGGAGGTCCATCCTCTGCCAGGTCCGTGACTTCTGTTGATTTGCTGTTTGGTGTATCTGTAGCTAGTGTTTTTTTTCTACAGGGTAGATGTGTTGTGTTGTTGTTAAGCAGTGTTTGCAGAAGGCCTGACAAGTGAAGTTCGTTACAATATATATATATATATATATTGTTACAACTCTACAGTGGTGGACTGAATGGTTAATGAGTGAGACCCACTGGAACACAGACTTTAGGCGGGTCACAGGTCAACGGCTGGCCCTGGTGTGACCTGTACCTGTGCCCATGTGTTCTAGAGCTTGGACGAGAACTGTGTGTGTGTTGGACAGTTAGTGTTGCAGTCCAGTTAGAGAGACAGTTGTACAGTACAGTCCAGTCCAGATAGAAAGCAGTTAGGACTGGTGTTATGAACAGGCTTTGAAAATGTAGAATATACGCGTTTTAGAGACTTGTTTTAGTTAGGTTCCATTGTGTTTAAGCATTTAAAGTTAGTGTAGACTATTGTGTGAACTGGCTGTGTTGCTGTGTTTGTAATTAAACCGCCACTGTGTTTTGTTAATGAAGCTCTTGTCGTTAAGTTCTTGAGTTAGATGTGTTTATGTTAAGCAGTGTTTACAGAAGGCCTGAGAAGTGAAGTTCGTGACAATATATATATATATATATATATATATATATATATATATATATATATTTCTGGTATTGAAAGTCAACAAAATGCATATTCTGAGTTATCTACATGTATTATCCTTGTATAAAATAGTTTTATTTAAAAAACCTAATGTGCTTTTCTTTCTCAATTAGATCCTCCCGCGCCATTCGGCTAATTGGGCGGCGGAAAGTTAATTCCACAAAAATCTGTCATTGGCTATGTCTGAAGCCTCTTACATCTGCTCTGAGGACCTCCATGAAAGTGTAACGTGACGTTGTATTAGGATGTCTCTGTTTCGCTTTCCTCGAATTGGCCTCTATGTCATTGCAATTATTTTCGTGCGTAATTCACTTTGTCGGACAATATGTCCAGGAAACCTCATTTCTACTCTCTGTCACAATCTTACTAACAGGTCAACTTCCAGTTCGGCACATGATTTCCTTGACTAAACGCTGATCTCTATTATAACTTTTTTTTAAAGTTCACTTTAGCTATCTTTTTTTAGCTATATTTATTCTTTATTTAAATTTCGGCCGACTATTCACTTTACATTAGTAAAGGAGCCCAACCATAGGTAGAAATGTGTAACCTCTCTTGGATACCTACTCTCTTTGAATTAGATGATTGTATTTTTTTTTTTTTTTTTTTTTTTTTGAAAAGGAAAATTTTATCTTCAAAATTATCTGTTGAGGGGTTTGAAACTAAAAAAAAATCCCTGGAGTATTTTTTTAAACAAAATTCAAAGAGCCATTTAGTAAAGCTTATAGAATTTTGTGAGTAGTTTGCTTAAGAATAATATTGAAAAGGGGGTTTTCAATCTCAAAACCCTCTGTAGGATTTTTAACTTTAAAAAAAAAAAGCTTTCTGGAGGAGGTGGGAGTGGTTCAACTAAAAAATACATTCACTTAGCTACGCTCAATAATTTTAGTGTATAATTTCATTTTTTTATATTAAATGGGTGTATATTGGTTTCAAACCCCACTGAAGGTGCAGGGGGGGGTAAACTCAAAACCCCTTTGGCAACACCCATAGAATTTTGAGTTTGTACTTTGCTTTTTTTATACTGAAGAAGGGAGGTAGTTTAAATTTTGGAAGGGGTTTTTCGTTTGCTTATTTTTTTTTTATAGAAGAGGGGTTTTAACTGCAAACTCCCTGGTAGGGTTTTTAAAATATAAACCCCATTAGATGCACTGGGCCAAGATAGTTTAATATTAAAATCTCACCTAAAATAAAGAAAATCAAAGCAAAAACGAGTCATTTAACTTAGACTCCCCCCCCCCATCAATGGGGAGATTTCATTTGGGGTAGGGGTAAACCCCAACTCCCCCCTGACTTCGCCCATGCAATACATACACAACAGTCTAAGTTGGTACCCAAGGAACATTTCTGCCAAGTTTAATCAAGATTGGTCAAGTGGTTTTGATTTCTTTTCGATACATACATACACACGTACATACATACGCTTCACATTCAACTTTATAGTATAGATAAGCAATGAATAATTGTACAAAGTTTCTGCTTGTATAGATAATTGGTTTGAGAATAATAAGGCGTTCAAACATTGTACCTTACAAACAGATAGATTGAGTTAACCCATTAGCTCCAACCGCAGTTGGAAACGTTCTCCTGTTTTTGTCCTAAAACGTTTCTAAAATCCCCTATTCAATATATTTGATTTAAACTTTTTAAAAACAAGATTTCTTCTATTCTCTTGCAAGCGTAATTACAAATCATTTTGGATATTACCGATTCTATTTTAAATAAAATCGGAAAGGTTTTTATTTTGTAAATAATTTTTCAAACGAACCGGCCCATAGCCTCAGTGTATAAGCCCCCCACGTCGGAAAATGAGCATTTTTGAAGTTTTTTATATTCTAGAAGTATTAAACGTATATATTTTAAAAAACTAGACATATAGTTCTATTTTTTTTAGAGTTGTTTGTTTGTTTATATGAATTAGATCTTAAATTTAATTATGTTTTCAAAATACATATCTTTTAGAATTTAAAAATATTTTAAAGTTATTCCTCTTTGCTTAGGACTACAGAAGGGTTTTTCGTAACCGGAAATAGGAGCTATTGGGTTAATATATGTTTTCTAAAAAATTGCACTCGAAGCCGATGTGCAATGCTAGTATTCTATATTGCTGAAAGCCACATCACGAAAAAGTTACCTAAATGCGTCCGAATCTGTGTAGATCTGTTGAAATAGAGGGAAGAACGACAAAAAATGCATGGACCAAATTTATGTATTAGTGTGGATTTGGTGTTAAAAAGCAGGCCTTTCAAATTAAACCTATCAAAAGCTCAAATTTCGCTTGCCAAAATAATTTCTCTGTTACAGCCGAAAACAAAACAGACACAACTTCAATTATGCAAATAAGAAGTGTAATAGAGCATTAAAACATTTTTATATAATTGAATATTTAAATATTGTATATATAGCTTTTTTTTTTTTTTTTACTAAAATTAGGGGATAGATGACAATATATAAATTCAAAAGACAAATGTAATTGTAGTAAAAAAAATCTTACATTTAAATAAACATTCAAATATACATTTATATTGATGGTTAGAAACAATTGTACAGTAAAAAAAATAATGAAAAGTGAGACACATTATGTTAATTTGTACACGGATTTTTAGCGGCCCCCCGAAAGGGGAAAAAACGCTATAGGTTTTGTGTGTCCTGTCTCTCCGTCTGTCCGTCTGTCCGTCCGTCAAGCTTAGATCTTAAAAAATAAAAGATAAAATGAAAATCGGACATCATAATAATTTAGACCATTCAAAATTCTAATGCAACGGCTATTTTTTTTCTTTTCAAAAAGCTCAAATTCTAATTTTTAAAAATCACACAAGCAGTTTTTTATAGAGAAAAACGCTATTACAAAGAAGAATTTATTTGCTATGACATTTTCTTAGTGTAGAGAGTTAGAGTACAATAGCTCTTTGTACTTTTTAGAGAAGAGACAATCAGTTAACAAATATTTAACACAATATGACATCGGTTGTAGATTTTATTATCATTTTTTTTTTCATATTTTAATTGTTAAGTTATGAAACTTATGTTATACAAACTACTATATGTACACACAAACATTGTTTATCAAAATTAAAATGAAAAAATATATTTTGTATGCAATATAAGTCGAACTTAATTTAAGATAATTAATATTGTTATAAACTGTATTTTCATTCAATTTTTCTGCACGACCATGTTTCCATAGTTTAACACATTATCTACTTCCACCTATCCTTTTATCTGCAAGACAGCTGGGTCAGTACATACGATTTGACAACATTTTCTTCATTCCTATTTGTCTTTGAAGTTTCATTTGGATGTTTTTTTTCTTAAAATATTGAATCCTATCTAATTGAACCACTTCGGAGTCCAATTTTGTGTTTGTGTTTCCACACAAACTGTCTTTGTTACCTTGTTTAAATATTATTTTTTTTCAATGATTTCCGAAACTAATATTCTAACTAGCAGTGAGTGGCAATGATACTTTAGATGTTTTTTTTCTTAGCTACCTGTACTTATACAAATACGTGACTAAAGAAATGCAATGTCCTAACATTACTTTGTCTTTATCTTCACGGACTGTCGCTTAGGATTACGATTAGTAATATTTTTGATACCTTTTTTAATTTAATATTTTCTACATAAAATTTAAATTTAGTGAAATAATGTTTAAATATATTCACTATGCAGGAGATGGTCACTCGAAACTTCAAAATAACAGAGAGATAGTTTGTAAGTAATACAAAAAAAATATCTTATCTATGACTATTTTGGGATACACCAACCGTGGTTTCGTTTGTACATTATTTTTTCACCATTTAACACTCTTTCATGCTCTCTATTAAATTTATAAGTGTTATTAACTAAACTTTCAAAAGAGGGTTTCCTGGCTTAGTTATTAATGTGATTTTCTGTTAAACCGAGCTTAACATTATCTACATAGCGTATTAATGATTTCTAATTTTGAGAACAGAATATTTGAAGCAAAATATAAAAACTAACAAATGAAGTTAGTCTTAATAAAAAATATTTAAAGAAACTTTATTCTTATAAATTTAATAATGTAAGAAGTAGCACTATTTAGAGTTACATTAAGCAGATATTTGATAAGAAGGTAATAAAGAATATTCATGAAAAATACACAGTGAGATATATTTGACTAATATATTTCTATTGAATTTGTTTATTATTTATTTTAGATAACGACAAAGAAATGTCGAATAAGACACAGAATAATGGCAAGTTTTTGTTTTTTATTATTGTCGACTTAAAATAATTATTAAATGTATGTATTCTAAACAACTTCATTACATTTTAAATTTAGAAGACTATCATATTTTAATTACTATGTTATAATAAGATACATAGACACACAAACACACAATTTAAGTTTGTCATCTAATCAAGTTTACTATTAACCTTCTACATTGCTTCTATCAGTGGTCAGTTTTTTTTTTCTTTCAATACTTTCTATCATTTTTTTTCATTTTTGCAATTTATATTTATGTTATTAAAATCCTCTAAATGTTTTTTTTTTAAATTATATAATTTTACTAAGGAAAATTTTAGACCACCTCAACCTATGCGGACGCAGTGAGCCCCGCACTTTAAAGTCATTGCGCTAATCCTGGGTGTTAATTAAAATATTATAACTTATATATGTATAAGATTACCTGCAGTCTCCTGATTTTTCCGAAGCTCTATAAGAGCACCTAAAACAGGAAAATAAACGAAAACTTTTTGAGTTTATTATAATCTCTTAGAAATTAATAATAATTTAAACAAAAAACAACACACAATTTTCTTTTTTGAGTGCTATTTATTATAGTTAACATTAATCATATGAGCAATTATAAAACGGCTAGGGATGTATTTATCTTCAAACACAAACTCTTCATATCAATCTATTACCCTCATCTCTAGCCTGACTAGTCCCCACGCAAAGTATGTCCTATAGGGCTCAACATTTGTTAGGCACTGCCCTGTTACTCGATATTTAAAAGTCAGTTTATTAAATATCAATTATTTGTTGCCTGGAAAGTATAACAAAAAATACTTTTGTAGACAAGCTAGATGAGTAATTCCCCAAGTAGTCCATATGGACCCCTATGGGTCCACGAGGACTTCTTAGGGTCCGCAAAAGTGAAAAGAGAATTGGGAGTCTATGACATGCAAATCGGGGTCCACAAGAGTGGATCTTATTTAAGAAGGATTTAAATTTAATACAAACTTCACATTAATGAAATCACCTATTTATCATACAAAAATACATTATTTATTGTTTATTATAGCTAGGCCATTAAGAAGTACAACAGTATTGGAATGAAAAAAATGTTTTAAATTGTAATACTTCAATTACATAGCTTTATTCGGTCTCGAGATAACTATTATTTAACATGACTGAATCTAAATCAAAATAGACGGCGGTATTACTTTTCTAAAATATTTTCTTTTTTTTCTCGTCGAAATTAAATATAGCTTATGTGTCATTTATTTAGAAACATTTTATGAATTAAGCTGGAGTATCGTTGTAGACAAAGCCACCCTAATAAGATTTTAAAAACTATTAAATACTCCATGATAAAGCTGACAAAACTTGACAAAATATTTGCTTTCAAATTTTAATGTTGTGTCTTAAAATATTATATTGTAAACAAACCTGCATCTGATATTTGCTAAGAATTCTTCTAAGCAACTAATAGTTAAAAGGTTAATATTTAAACCGAGTTGTGAAAAATGATAATATACAATAAAATTCAATACACATTTGATGTTTTGAAGGAATCGTTCGAAAATAAACAAACCCTGTAACTTTTGTATCAATAGCATCAATTGGAGCTTCTTTCATGGTTGGGTCCTAATACGGAAAGTGTACCTGGATGTTACTAATACACTACGTAACTAAAAAGTAGTAGATATAGATTGCAGGAATATCTTCAGTTTGTTATCAACGTAGTTATGAGAAAATAAATACGAAATTACTTGATCAAATGTGAGGAGAAAATTATAAGAACATTCATCCGTTGAATCATAAAGTACCAGAAGAGGACATCAGAACTAAATCTTAGCTCAAAGGAGTGCGTGATGTATGTGTGCAAAATTGTTTTATTTAATTTAAAAACTATATTTGCATAGTTTTGTCTAGCTATAAATTTAACAAAAAGATACGTAGAGTGTACAGCGTTAAATATTTTAAATTGAACTTTATTACTTCCTTGTCAAACCATTGAATCACATTGAATCTTCATTCCTATTTGTCTTTGATTTTTCATTCAGATGTTTTTTTTTTCTGAAAATGTTTAAGCCTGACTAATTGAACCACTTCGGCGGCCGATTTTGTGT
The DNA here is from genome assembly GCA_021533235.1 of Biomphalaria straminea. Classification (NCBI taxonomy): domain Eukaryota; kingdom Metazoa; phylum Mollusca; class Gastropoda; family Planorbidae; genus Biomphalaria; species Biomphalaria straminea. The sequence continues at coordinate 23,626,146 of JADKLZ010005465.1, forward strand.
TTGTGTTTCCACACAAACTGTCTTTGTTACTTTGTTTAAATATTATTTTTTTCAATGATTTCCGAAACTAAGATTCTAACTAGCAATGATAATTTAGATTTTGTTTTATTTTCTTAGCTACCTGTACTTATACAAATATGTGACTAAAAAATGCAATATCCTAATATTACTTTGTCTTTATCTTCACGGAGTGTCGGTTAGTATTACGATTAGTAATATTTTTAATATCTTTTTTAATTGAATATTTTCTACATTAAATTTAAATTTAGTAAAATAATGCTTACATTTATTCACATTAAGCAGATATTTGATAAGAAGGTAATAAATAATATTCATGAATAATACACGGTGAGATATTTTTGACTAATATATTTCTATTGAATTTGTTTATTATTTATTTTAGATGAGGATGACAAATACAAAGAAATGTCGAATAAGACACAGGATAATGGCAAGTTGTTTTTTATTATTATCAGCTTAAAATAATTATCAAATGTATTTATTATAAACACCTTCATTACATTTTAAAATTAGAAGACTATCATATTTTAATTGCTATGTTATAATAAGATACATAGAGACACCTCAAACTTTCAAAGTCATCGCGCTAATTCTGGGTGGTAATTAAAATATTATAACTTATATATCTATAAGATTACCTGCAGCCTCCTGATTTTTCAGAAGCTCTATAAGACAGAAAAATAAACGAAAACTTTCTGAGTTTATTATAATCTCTTGAAAATTAATAACAATTTAAACAAAAAACAACAACACACAATTTTCTTTTTAATAACTTTTTTAATTGAATATTTGCTTCATTAAATTTAAATTTTTGTAAAATAATGCTTAGATATATTCACTACGCAGGAGATGTTCAGTCG
>JADKLZ010005465.1:23633199-23645768 GCA_021533235.1 Biomphalaria straminea
AGCAGTGTTTATGGAAGCCTGAGATAGGAATCCGGAGATTCGTAACAGTATTATAAACACCTTCATTACATTTTAAAATTAGAAGACTATCATATTTTAATTGCTATGTTATAATAATATACATAGAGACACAAACACACAATTTAAGTTTGTCATCTAATCAAGTTTACTATTAACCTTCTACATTGTTTCTATCAGTGGTCAGTTTTTTTTTCTATCATTACGTTCTATCATTTTTTTTTCCTTTTTGCAATTTATATTTATGTTATTAAAATCCTCTAAATGTTGTTTTTTTTTCTAAATTATACATTTACACTCAGGCCAATTTTAGACCACCTCAAACTATGCGGCCGCATTGGGCCCCGCTCTTTCAAAGTCATCGCGCTAATTCTGGGTGTTAATTAAAATATTATACTTTATATATGTATAAGATTACCTGCAACCTCTTGATTTTTCAGAAGCTCTATAAGAGCACCTAAAGCAGCAAAATAAACGAAAACTTTCTGAGTTTATTATATATATATATATATATTAATAAAAATTTAAACAAAAAACAACACACAATTTTCTTTTTTAATAGATTTTTTAATTGAATATTTGCTACATTAAATTTAAATTTAGTAAAATAATGGTTAGATATATTCACTACGCAAAAATGTTTGTTAGGCACTGCCCTTTTACTCGATATTTAAAAGTCAGTTTATAAATATCAATTGTTTGTTGCCTGGAAAGTATAACAAAAAATACTTTTATTGACAGGCTAGAGGAGTAATACCACAAGTAGTCCATATGGAACCCCATAGGTCCACGAGGACTTCTAAGGTTCCTCGAATTTGATAAAAGAATTGGGAGTCTATGACATGCAAATCGGGGTCCAAGAGAGTGGATCTTATTTAAGAAGGAATTAAATTTAATATAAACCTCACATTAATCAAATCATCTATTTTATCATACAAAAATACATTATTTATTGTTTATTATAGCTAGGCCATTAAGAAGTACATCAGTATTGGAATCAAAAACATATTTTAAATTTTAATACTTCAATTAAATAGCTTTATTCGGTCTATAGATAACTATTATTTAACATGACTGAATATAAATCAAAATAGACGGCGGTATTACTTTTCTAAAATATTTTCTTTTTTTTTTCGTCGAAATTATATATAGCTTATATGTTTTTTATTTAAAAACATTTTATAAATTAAGCTGGAGGATCGTTCTAGACCAGGGATCGGCAACCCGCGGCTCGCGAGCCTTATGCGGCTTTAGGATGTGAAGTTGCGGCTCTTTAGTTCCATACGCAAATATTATTTTTTTAATAAAAAAAATTGAAAAGTTCAAATTGTTAAATTTGCATTAGGCACCGAAAAATTTCTCAGCCTCTTGTACTCTCTTTTCACCACACCCCTTCCACATGATTACACTCGCTGTCACTGTTGTCAGCCCATCTGATGTTTCGGATGTTTCTAAGTAGGTTGTTTTCGGATGTTTCTAAGTAGGTTTTAGTTCGCTTTCAACGCAAGACGAATTAGCATCTTCAGCACACGCTTTAACTGGGACTGGACGTATAGTTTTTTGTTTCAAGTAAATGATTTAGAAGCGAATTATCTTCTTAAAGTTAGTAGCCATGTACAAGTAATGCTAATATGGCGGCACGACTAGAAATTGCATATAAAGGCAAACCATTTATAAATGTCAAAGACTGTTTCGTGATTTCAAAACAAACCAGAAGTCTTGAGACAAAAAAACAATAACAAAGATTTGCCACTATCTTCGTCAACAGTACAAGATAGAATAGCTAACATATCTTCAAATGTTACATATTTGCAGGTGAAAGATATTCAACTTTATTCCGTCTTATCACTTGCTATACATAAGTCTTGCGATATAAAGACAGGCACAAGTTGCTCATATGGTCAGTCTTTACAAAAAAAAAAAAACTTGAAAATATTAAGCTCGTTTGAAATAAAATCGTTTCAATAGCAACTGATGGGGCCACAAGCATGACAGAGACAAATAAAGGGGCAACAACCATTTTTCTGAGCAAAATTAACCATGAGATTCTTTGAATAATAAACCAGAGCAAGAAGCATTTTGTGCTAACATCCCACACATCGACATACAAAAATCTGGTAAAAAATCTTTCTTCCCAATAAAGTGCAATGGCTTTCCAAAGGTTTAAACCTTTTGCTTTGTACTTGTATAAAATGTATACACTCCATCTCCCTGAATTAGAGAACAACAAATGGTTGCAAAAAATTTACTTTATGGTGGATATAACAACGAACTTAAATGAGCTGAATCTACAACTGCAAAGAAAATAAAATCCAGTCTATAATTTGATAGAAGAATTCGTTTTGTTTTAAAGAAAAAATATTTTTGCAGAAGATATTCAGAGCCGCAAGGTATTTCATTGTCAATGTCTACAATATAATCGCGTTGAAATAAGCGCAACTTTTGACATGAATTACTTCAGCACAGTTGTAAAACAAATATATAAGATACATTTCTTGATAGATTTGAGCAGTGTAAGGCCAACCATTCTAGCATTTCAAGTAAATACTCTCAACACAAATAGTAACAAAATCTACAATGATCATTTTGGAATTGATACTGGATATCTAGAAATGCAATTGAACGATTTCAAAAGTTTTGTCGGGTGAAAAATGTCTAGAGTTAAAAATCAAATTGGAACAGTTTGAAGGTCCAGAAATGATGTACGTAACAAAAGTGGACAGCTTTCAAAGGAATGCCACGATGTGATGTGTTGAATAGAAATCCAGTATGCTACAGTCTAGTGAAGAAGTTGGCATTAGGAGTGCTGGCTATCTTTAGATCGACATATTCTGGGAGAGAAAGCGTTCTCCTGCAAAATATAATTAAAAGTAAAGTAAGAAGCCAACTAACAAATCAAAAAACTAAAAACAAGCTATGAGCTAAATGTATCCAAATTTTTCAAAACCATGCAAAGCCATCACTACTAATTAATTAGTTTTCCCAATTGTTTGTTATATAAGTATAAGTTAGTGTTGTGAGTAAATTTTTAATTGTTTTGTTGTTTCCTAAATTATTTTTTTTGTGGTGAAAAACACTACTTATATAGGAATAAGAAGTCTATTTTTTCATTAAAAAAGTGTGTAAGTAATATTTATAGTGGGCAAGAAAAAAAGATGTTGCGGCTCTTTAAAAACTTTAAAATTTGTAAATTGTAGTTTTTGGCTCTTTCGACTCAAAAGGTTGCCGACCCCTGTTCTAGACAAAGCCACCCTGATAAGATTTGAAAAAAAAACTATTAAACACTCCATGATAAAGCTGACAAAATTTGACAAAATATTTGCTTTCAAATTTTAATTCTGTGTCGTATAATATTTTGCAAAATTATGAAAACTGGCATACAATTGGCGAAAAGAATGAATGATTTAGCAAGTCGCTGAACTTTTTAAACTATTTTGTAAACAAACCTGTATCTGATATTTGCTGAAATTTCTTCTAAGCAACTAATAGTTCAAAGTAGGGATCTACGAATCAGGAATTTTTTTCGAATCGAATATCGAATCGAATATCAGAAAATATTCGAATTTCAAATCGAATTCGAATTGAATATTCTTGAAAAAAACTTGACAACCAACAAGTCTAAAATAAAACTATAAATTCAAAATTTTTATTATATTATATTTATTTAATACTGAAACACAAAAAGTTAGCAATAATAAAATTGGAAAGCAGGCTTTTAAAAAAAGTAGATCTTTATTTATTTTGGCCCAAATCAAAGTTTCAGCATTATTTTCCGAGAGATTGTGACGATGGTCAGTAATAATTTGTCCTCCAACTAAATTAACTCTTTCAGAAGAACAATTTGTTGCCTGAATTGCAAGCAAATTCCTAGCTGCTCTTGCCAAAAGTGGAAAAATATTAATACTTTCTTTCCAAAACTTAAGAGGATCACTGTTTCGATCTACAACTGCTTGCTTTGAATACAAACTGACTTCATCCTGAATTTGCTCAGAAATGGTGGAAATTTTGTTGATTCTGGTATCTCCTTGAGCATCATGCACTTTCTTGAACATTGAATCCATAAGGCTTCCTCTATTCCTGTCATGAACAAGAATTTCACGTAGCAATTCACATTGGGGAAATGTGTACAGGAATTCGTGTCGTGTGTTTGATCCGAAGTTGGCCCAGTATGATCTAAGATTGTTCAATGAATAAAATATTCAGATAATTTGTTTAAGAACAAATATAAAGTATTTTCGGAAATTCCGATTCGAAAGCAAGAAAAATCTTGTTTGAGTAATTGTAGAACTTTCAGCTGATACTGGTTTCAGAAGCTGCTTTATAAACCAGTTAAGTAACATTTTGCACACCAAAGTACACACCAAAACCAAGCTTGAATCATCCACAAAAAAGCATTAGAAGATTCGAAAATTTAAAAACAATTTCGAAACGAATTCGAATATTCTTTTTATATTCGAATACGATTCGAATATCGAATATTCGCAGTTCCCTAGTTCAAAGGTCTATATTTGAACCGAGTTGTGTCTGTAATGAAACTTTTTTGGGGGACATAATCGTTTATTTATGGATAGAGAAATTTACGACAAAATTTCTTTTTGTGAAAACTGATAATATACAATAAAGTTTAATACACATTTGATGTTTCGAAGGAATCGTTCGAAGATAAAGCAAACCATGTAACTTTTATATCAATAGCATCAATTGGAGCTTCTTTCATGGTTGGGTCTTAATACGGAAAGTGTACCTGGATGTTACTAATACACTACGTAACTAAAAAGTAGTAGATATAGATTGCAGGAATATCTTCAATTTGTTATCAACGTAGTTATGAGAAAATAAATACGAAATTACTTGATCAAAATGTGAGGAGAAAATTATAAGAACATTCATCCGTTGAATAACAAAGTACCAGAATAGGACCAAAATTACATCAGAACTAAATCTCAGCACAAAGGAATGCATGATGTATTTGTTAAAATGTATGTTATTAAATTTAATAACTATATTTACAGAGTTTTGTCTAGCTATAAATGTAACCAAAAAAAAATAGACTGTACAGAGTTATAAAATTGGAATTGAACTTTATTATTTCCTTTTTAGACACGAGAGTATAATGTGCCATTTGTTTTGATGCTATGAGAACAATTAAGCTGGAGAATCATTTGACATAATGCCACCCTAATTAAACGATAAAGTTTGCCAAACTATAAACATTGAAAGATAAAGTTCTGAATAAGACCACAAAAATCTATCTTTGACCTGGCATTAAGAGGCTGATGATCATAGTAAAATACTGAAAATCTCATACGATAGGCAGAATTTTTTTATTTTACCAGCCGTTGAAGAGATCGTAATAAGATTGTGTGACAATTCAAAAATTCGCTGACAGATTCGCTCAATTTTATCAGATCATTAATTATTATTTATCTACATTGATTGATTTATTTATTTTAATTATTTCTCTTTTCTATGCCCTATTTCTTCCCAAAACCCCACCTATTTCCTCTTCTCGCTAGTCTTCTCGTCACCTTGTCTAGAGCTAGGCAGCGACACTTTGCTTATCTCCCCTTGACCGGGTAAAGATCAAACAAATAGTCGCCCGTATCGGTCTTAGGCGCCGGATGTCCGACCTTCTCGATTGACACCACCTGGACTTTTGTCCACCATACCGGCAGATGTCTCTGATCAAATAGATTACTCGTGTCCACACTCATCGTGACTTTCCCAATGTGCGAAAGTTTCCGGTCTTACTTCCGACATTTATTAGGTGAACTATTCTCGCTCGCTCATTTCTCTCTCTCTCTCTCTCTCTCTCTCTCTCTGGCATACGAGACTGGACTATTTCATTTATTCTTTCTCCTAGAGGAATACCTAGTGGTGAGTTAAGCCGATCATAAACCACAGTTTCATTTTATTAGCTTGTGTATATTTCATTCTGGATATTATCCTGTGTATTTAATATAGTTCATTTATATTTGATTTGTGCATTGTGTTTTTCACACTGTTGTAAGTAGAAAACTTAACCTCTGCATATGTGCATCTATTTTTATGTTACATTTACTTAAGTCAGCAATATTATTGCCACGTTTCTCAATTGACCAATGACGAAACATCGTAAATTTATGTGCGTCTATTTTATTTTGTTTATCTCGGCTGGCCACCTGGATAATTTACTAGCACTGTGACAAAAATAAATTTCGCCCACTTAAGGTATCACTCGGTCTAGGCATTTAACTAATTTTTTTTTTTTGATCTTATTTTATCACCTCAGCTTGGCCCTTATGACTATCTAAAGCTATTACCACCACCCCCTTTTTTCTCTAGGCATCCGTGTCACGATGTAATTTCTTAATCTGACACCCGTCTAGCACATTCTTTATCGACAAGGATAAGCACGCCTCTGAATATCTGGACCTAACATCCTGCCGCACCCCCCCCCCCCTTCGGGGAACGGGTCAGTTCAAATGGACCCTCTTCAAATCGACAACAAGGTCTGTCTCGCGCAGCTAATCCCTGTCACGTAAGACAAACGGTCTGTCGCCCGACCATATTGGCGATATCATTCGATAAGGGCCCATCCTTATGTCAATACATGAAACGCGCGGCAAGGTCAAGTGATAGTCTTCTCCTAGGCATGGCGGACGATCTGAACACCTGGGAAGCCCCGCCTCCTTGACCACGCGACAGGATATGCGTAATGGCAAGCCCATCCCTTTTCCGGTCCACCTTAGCCATTTTAACTACACATGGCGAATAATCTTATATTCATTTCATTCTGAGGAGCTGAAAGGATATACTTCTCTGTTTCGAGCTTTACGAGCTTTCGCTCCCTATATTCATTTCATATCTTTCATAATATTGGACTGGTGGTAAGCTTCTATATGGTTTGTGTTTAATGGCCTCTTACTGTGTGTATTTATTTATTTGTGCATTTATTTAGTGCATTATATTTGTGTACATATTTGTGTAATTCTTATCTTGGATTATGTAAGTAGTCACTTTATGTATTATATTTTATTATCATGACTTGTACGACTAAATAGTCAAAGTCATCCACTTTATCTGGACTAGAATTTACGACATTTCTGGCCTCATGTATTTAGCTCTTTAGCTACTACTATATTATCGTTGATAAATCATCGCTCAGCTCGAGCCCAATTTCCATTATTGATAAATTCCTTGACCGGGAACTATCATAATATTTATGTAACATGTCATATTACCTAGTATATATTCACGCTCATTCCGTGACAAGGAATGCCATAATTATTTATGTACTATATTATATTTTATCGGCCTGTTGGCCAGACTCATTACTTAGGAAAACCATGTATACATTATCTTACTTATCTTATCCTATCATTATCTTATCTCGGCTGATCGCCATGATTTTAAATAGCGCACTGACCCTGCGCCCAGGATAGACTTGAATTATTTCCCCTTGTATTTAATTTCAACTTCCAGAGATTACGTTCCTTGAACGAGCCCTGTCTCCATTCAAGCGTGCTCTATTGTTCGGGCCACACGGCCAGATGTAAACAATAGCCACCTGGTCACTGACCGTCAGCCATCTCCCCCCCCCCCCTTTTCCCTTTCATCTTGTCATCTTAGCTACTCGTGATGATCTCACCTTGGCCGGTATACATCACTGTTTACTATTTATCATCCTTTAGGAGACCCTCCATGTATTGTAGTCTCCCCCTATAGAATACGTTATTCATGTATTAGCTCCCTTGATGTTTGTGAAACTAAGTTATAGTTTCTTCGCATCATTTTACATTACTATCTGTGTCTCCCTTTTTGAGACTTTACTATTTTATTAATTATATTATTGTCTCCCCTGATGAGATGTAATATTTTATTTGATTAACTCCCCTTACTATTGTGAAACTAGATTATAGTTTCTATTTAAACATTCTGAAGATGTCCTTCACGAAAAGGCGTCTACCTCCCAGTGTCGTCATTGTGGCTAAGTCGCTCTACGAATCTCGTTGCAGCTTTTATTGCAGGCTACTCCTACTTGGAAGCCCTAACCTCGTAACGCTGATACCAGTCTGCTGACACTAGATCTGGAGATACCAGCCTTACTCACTACTCAGAAGAGTCCGACCAACAACCGCATGCCAGAAGATCCGCCCCTGCAGCTACACATAGTTGGACTGTCCCGTGAGCTAGGACCGATCAAGCCAGCCACCCACAGACAACTCAGCATCAGTCACGCCGGTCTCGCCAGAGCAGCATAGGACTCAAAGCTAAGCAACTAAGCCCAATGACACTCAGACCACTTGGTTCTTAAATCTTATGATGATAGTCCCATTTGTGTAAATAATTAGGCTCCGCCCTAACACTGTACAGCTTTTTACCTTTTACTTATTTTCATTCTTATTATTAAACTGTACATATGTTTTACATAAAAAGTATTTGTTGCCTGCCTTTATAACGCTGTGCCTGTTAGTTTATGTGCAAGTCAAGGTCCTCAAATAATCTAAACCCCCTAGACACCTAAACGGCCACCATCTTTGACCTACTTGTCACAAGCACACTGCGCTTAGAAGAGATATAAGAATAATCTCCTTTCTGTTTCCAGTAAAGGTCACTACATTGTTCATAACTTGGCCCCGGCCATGTGTAAACAATGGTGTCACGGTCATTGACCACCAGCGCCCAATTCTCCCCTCTCCTCCCCCATGCTCTTTCTACTTGTACTTAATTTATATTATTGTTCCCCCTTTTATGTACATTTTATATCACCATTGGTTCCTCAAGCTTGGCATTGCCGGAAGAGGTAATGGATGTAAGCACTCCACTACCTATAAAATGCTTCCAAATGACATTCGTTTCAAATAGCCTCTGACAACCAGTCCAGCTCCCGTCCTTCACGTGTGGCTCAGATATTGAGTCCGGCGGAACTGTTCTTACTAACAGGAGAAGGGGCACAGGTGAGTAAACGGCGCCTTAACCAGTAAGCTTCGGGCAGGAGAGGCTCGTTAGACATGGCTAGCTACCCACCTAGGAGAAGGAAAACTCTGAATTCAAACCTCTGCTGCCTTGCAGCTAAACCCAATCAAGGGAAAGGCTTTGGGGGTCAACCATGAGGAAAAATCAGGAGCTTGGGACCCTAAGGCAGTTTGCAGCACCTAGTGCTACACTCTAGTAGAACCTGCGACGCTGCTGACCCCAAACTGTATCGGCACTGCCGTTCCTTTGGATAAATCAGCTGCGTGGAGAGGGGGGAACGGATGTGTGGCGACATCGTTCCGAGGAGAGCTTATGCCCAGGCATTCATCTCATTTCCATGAGATGATCCATAGTCGCTTTGCGACTGACGGTGGCCATATATCACCATTGTAAGCCCTCTATTTTTGCAGTCCCATTTGTTATCATTTTCCGCTATTTGCAGTAAAGAAATTTTTCCAATCTGACGAATGCACTTTAGTCGAAGGCATCGATAAGATGCATGAGAGGACTGTCCTATCTTGTCTCTATTTATCCGCAGCTTCCCTCAGGTGTCTGCCTATTTAGTGTTATCCCGCAATGTGTCTATTTGCATTGAGTTCCATCTACCTACTCGGCGCTAACCAATATTGCAAGATATTATTTATCGTACCACTCGCCTATATGGTACTTATCAGTATCGCTAGCTCACTGAATCTACTACTAGTATCACATATCGATAAGTGCTCTTTAGCGCTAAAGATCACTACTCATCAAATCACTTGGCGCTATCGGCTCAAGCCTGCCTATCTGACAGCCCCCTGTCAGCCTATTAGGTACGATATCCCTATAAACTCCGCTCTGTGCGAGACGTCATAGCTTCGACAACTCACTGAACTTATCCTGCGACTACGCTGCCCATGGCAGTTCAGCTATGCCTGCAGTACACTTGTGCCCACCGTAGCCGGCCACCCGCCCTACTGTGCCCACTACATATATCATGACTTTGGACTGAAACACCACAAGGAGTATATCATCGGCGTCCCTCTTCCAGCTAGAGCGACCCCAACCACCAGCTAGGATACCAACTGCTGCGATCCAATCAAGACAAATAGCTAAGTACCAAGGACAAAGTGACACATTCCCTCATTAAGTGCAAGACTGATGGTCAAATATAGTATTAATTAGAGTTAGATACAACCCCCTCATTTTATTTTTCTGTGTAAATATTTATGTAAATAAATATTCTTAATATTTTATCATTTGTATCTCTTTTCCATTGCCTGTCTCGTTGTGTGTCTGCTCCTGATTTATCTGCTGATGAGCCAGTGTGTGATATCTTCAAAAATAATCATCCCCTAGACACCAAACTAGCTAAATACACATCACACGCGGCAACCTGTCACACACTTCTACAAATTTATAACATTAAAATAATCTCATGCTTGTGTTTTAAGGCTGGTGTCTTGTTTTGGTCATCTAGATGACGAATGCAATTTGGAAGACATTTTCTGCGGACCATCCAAAAGGAAAATTTTAATTGTCCTAAATTAGAGCGTCCAGAAATTAAACTTTTATCATTATGATGTACAGTTCTGATGAGAAAAAATATTTGTGGTCATATCGACATTGTTTATAATAGGTTTTTCTTATATATCAAAAGAAAGCTTGTCCATTTCTCGTTTTTTATACTTCATTTTTAGTTTCTTCATTTTTAGCGGCCCCCGTAAGGGGAAAAAGCCGCTATTAGGTTTGTGCAAAATGTCTGTCTGTCCGTCTGTCCGTCTGTTACACTCAGGGCGCCGAAACTATAAGAGATACGAAAAATATTTTTTCACCATTAAATGCGGCTTGAAAAGTTTATGTGCAACGGCTACTTTTAGTTTTCTAAAAGCAAACCGTTTAATTTATAAAAATTATTATGCAAGCGATTTTTTAATAATAAAACACCAATTGTGAAGCAATTACGTAAATCTAAGGGAGGAAATGTTACTATATGAAATGCTCTTGGCATGTAGATATCACGCACATTTTTCAAAATGAATTTATGTCTGTCTGTCCGTCTGTCAGACTCAGAGCGCCAAAACTAGAAGAGATACGAAAATATTTTTTCACCATTAAATGCGGCTTGAAAAGTTTAGGTGCAATGGCTACTTTTAGTTTTCTAAACGCAAACCGTTTAATTTATAAAATTAATTATGCAAGCGATTTTTTAATAACAAAACACAAATTCTAAAACAATTACGTGAATGTAAGGGAAGAAATGTTACTATAAGAAATGCTCTAGACACGTAGATGTCACGCACATTTTTAAAAATGAACTTTTAGCAGCGGCTTTCGTGTACTAGCGTAAAGACCGGAAATGACATGATTCTAAACTAATTTCTTAAATTTGTAAAAAAATCAGATTTTGTAAAATAAAATTGTATAATGCCCCCATTAGAATGAAACTAACATATTTTTGTGCGTTTTGTCTGTTGGTTGGTCTGTCCGTCACGGTTAGAAAAAAACACTAAACGCTTTTGAAAATATGATTTAACCTTAACTGTTCTTTCAGAAATATTGCTATAGTTTAAGGATGGGAGCATACAGGAATTGAGCCAGGGACTTAGAAGGAACATCCGAAACATCTTGCGAATAGGCGGATCTGACAGGGATCCGACTCCGACGGGGGCCGCCTCTGAGTTTGTGTATCACACAAACTCTCTTTGTAATCTTGTTTTTTCCTGATAGAGTGCGATGTTCAAATGTGTATTTGTTTTGTCACACTTTGCAAGTTTTTTTAGCCTTCTAATTCCTTCTATTTAAACATTGGAGAACTGTGCTGTTGTTGTTGAGCTTTACTAGGTCAAACAATATGTTTTGTAAAAAATAATTTGGGTGTTTCTGTATATTATGTAGATAATCACATCCTAGCCTGAACCTCCAACGGAAAATGCGAGCAGGCAAGGTGACCACAAAAAGTCAGTCAAGGCATCATGAGTTTTTTTTTTTATTTATTTAGGAGGCATCATAATTCGTCAGCTTTAAAGGACTAATTTTATATTAGTCAAGAAAAAAAAATGTTTGGTGAACTTTGCTGATTCGCTAGCCTGATAGCCTTTAGCTTCAGTGCTTCTAATTCTTCTCTGTGGTTGTTAAAGAGCTCATTAGCTAAATTTATCTTAATTTTTTAATTAATTTTATCTATTGGGCCATTCCAGCTCCTTCGTTTTTTGACAACAATCAATAAAAACTCTGTTATTCATATTATTATGGATTACAAAAACAGCTATTTGTGAAACCTTCTACTAAAACAACAATTCTCTCTATATAAATAATATTCGTAGCAATAGAAGTCGAGCTTGCAAACCTTTAAAAAAAATTCCAATGTGTTTAGTAATAGTTAACGATACATTTTACCTGTAACATAATGGGTTTAAAATTAAATTTGGTTAAAAATTTATTGTAAAAAAAATAGATTCGACTTATAATGTAGTTTTAAATTACTTTTTCACTCACAATGCCACTGGTTGGAATTGTTTTGAAAACAGAATAATTGTGATTTGAAAATGATAAATTTTCAAAAAATCAATATAACTTAAACAGGGGGTCCACGGAAAGCCAGAAAACATGTC
>JADKLZ010005465.1:23659213-23669989 GCA_021533235.1 Biomphalaria straminea
ACATAGAAGAACACAAATTGTGACATCTAGAACTAATGAGTGTGACACTGACATTGAGAAGTTGATTATTGTATTCAAATTCTGAAAATGTCATACGATAGGCAAATTATTGATTTTGCCAGCCGTTGAAGAGATTGTTGAAACACTTATACAATCTTATATCATTAAAATAATTTCATGCTTGGGTTTTAGGCCTGGTGTCTTATTTTGGTCATCTCTATCAAAAATGCGATTTGGAAAACATGGTCGACATTCTCTGCGGACAATTACAAATGGCAAATTTCAATTATCCCAATTTTCAGCTTCCGGAACAAAAAGTTTCTTATTATGATGTACAGTTCTGATGGGAACAAATTTGGTGGTCATATCGGGATAGTTTATGTTAGGTCTTTCTTATATATCGAATTAGAGTTTGTCCATTTCTCGTTTTTACAATTCACTATTAGTTTCTTCATTTCTTCCTGATAGATTTCGATGTTCAAGTGTGTATTTGTTTTATCACATTTGGCAAATGTGTCAGTCTTCTATTTCCTTCTATTTAAACATTGGATAAAAGTGTTATTGCTGTCGTTGCTGAGCTCTACAAGGTCACACAATATGTTTTAAAAAAAAATCTTTTGGATTTCAGATCTTCAGATTCTGTAGATAATCACATCCTAGCCTAAACCTCTCGACGCAAGATGCGAGAAGGCAAGGTGACCACCAAACGTCAGTCCAGGCATCATGTTTTTTTTATTTAGGAGGCATCAGAGTTTTTCACGCTTTGAAAGACTATTTTTATATTAGTCAAAAAAAAATTACAGGTTTGGTGAACTTTGCTGATTCTCTAGCCTGACAGCCGTTAGCTTCAGTGCTTCTATTTATTCTCTTTGGTTGTCGTAGAGCTCATTAGTTATAATGATCTTAATATTTAAATTATTTTCTCTCAATTGGGCCATTTCCTCCATTAAGTCATTCCAGCTCCATCGTTTGTTGTGGCTTTCTGAGAACAATCCATGAAAACTCTGTTAGGACAACGGCTTTGTAGACAAGTTTAGTTTATTCTTTAGCTCTGTCAGAATAAAGCTAAATAATTCTTTTCTCTAATGTATGCCTTTACAAACTACATATTTCTGCAACCAACACATTTCACTATACAGCTGTCAAAGTCAATGTTATCTGGTAATGATGTATTTTGTTTTTATTCAAAGTATTATGGCTCAAGAAAACAGCTCTTTGTGAAACATTTTACTAAAACTACAAATCTCTATATAAAATAATCTCCGAAGCAATGGATTTTGAGCTTGCAAACCTTTAAAAACAAAAAGTTTCCAATGTCTTTAGTAATAGTTAATGATACATATTAACTGTTACATAATAGGTTTTAATATCGATTTTTTAACAAATAAAAAAAAATCAATTTAAATTGTAGTTTTTAATTACATTTTTACTCCTCATATCACTGGTTGGAAATTTTGTAAACTAAATTTGTGATTTGAAATTGATGTATTTTCATAAATTCAATATAACTTAAACAGGGAGTCCACGGAAAACTGTCAATGTCAAGGGGTCTACCAGACCAAAAAGTTTGGGAACAGCTGAGCGAGAGGAAATGTATGAAGTTAAAACTTTACCACACGACAATGAAGCTAGTAAGTAAATTTTTAACTAAACAATATACATTTTAAAAATATTTGAATCATAAAGGTGAGGGTAAGGGTTTATTTTTTAATCACTTCATCCCTGGTCATTTCTTCATTGGTCACTTCATCCCTGGTGATTTCTTCATTGGTCACTTCATCCCTGGTGATTTCTTCGTTGGTCACTTCATCCCTGGTCATTTCTTCATTGGTCACTTCATCCCTGGTCATTTCTTCATTGGTCTGTTTATCCCCTGTCATTTAATCACCAATTAATTATTTTATCAAATGTATAAATATGATTAATATATATATATATATATATATATATATATATATATATATATATATATATATATATATATATTAGTCATGCTATTAGTGCGTTTATTTTGTTCCCATACCTCTTGACATTCTTGATGAGAAATATTACAATGGTGATCGGTCACTTTATTACCGGTCACTTCATCCCCTGGTCACTTTATCCCCACTCACTTTATCCCCCGGTCATTTCATTCTCTGGTTACTTTATCCCCCGGTAGTTTCATTCCCTGATAATTTTCATCCTCTGATCCTTTTATCTTACACATTGTAATTTTAATAATCATTAAATGGGAAATATAATTCAGTGATGACAGCCTTTTTCGGTCTACGGGCAATTTTAATTTACGACACTTGTGTCGTGGGCCACATAGCCAAAAAGGTTTTTAAAAAGGGAAATAGTCAGTTCACGAGTTTTACTAATAACCCTTGACGCTAGTACTTACAAGAACGAATGAGAAGTTAATCTTAAAAAATAAAACTTTTTATCATATTGTTACATACATGAGAGAGCAAGTTAAAGCAGCCTTTAATTCGATTTAAAAAATGCAATTGAAACAAGATAACAAAGAGAGTTTGTGTGATACACAAACTCAGAGGCGGCCCCCGTCGGAGTCGGATCCCTGTCAGATCCGCCTATTCGCAAGATGTTTCGGATGTTCCTTCTAAGTCCTTGGCTCAATTCCTGTATGCTCCCATCCTCAAACTATGGCAATATTTCTGAAAGAACAGTAAAGGTTAAATCATATTTTCAAAAGCCTTTAGTGTTTTTTTCTAACCGTGACGGACAGACTAACCAACAGACAAAACGCACAAAAATATGCTTGTTTCATTCCAATGGGAGCACTATACAATTTTTTTTTTAAATCTGATTTTTAAAAAAAAATTAAGAATTTAGTTTAGAATCATGTCATTGCCGGGCTTTACGCTAGTACACGAAAGTCGCGGCTAAAAGTTCATTTTAAAAAATCTGCGTGACCATATCTTATAGTAACATTTCCTCCCATACATTTACGTAACTGTTTTGGATTGGTGTTTTGTTCTTAAAAAATCGCTTGCATAATTAATTTTATAAATTAAACTTTTTTAAAAATAAAAGTAGCCATTACACCTAAACTTTTCAAGCCGCATTTAATGGTGAAAAAATATTTTTTTTGTATCTCCTCTAGTTTTGGCGCTCTGAGTGTGACAGACGGACAGACGGACAGACAGACAGAAGTTCATTTTAAAAAAATGTGCTTGATATCTATATGCCAAGAGCATTTCATATAGTAACATTTCCTCCCTTAGATTTACGTAATTGTTTAACAATTAGTATTTTATTATTAAAAAATCGCTTGCATACATAATTTTTATTAATTAAACGGTTTGCTTTTAGAAAACTAAAAGTAGCCGTTACACCTAAACTTTTCAAGCCGCATTGAATGGTGAAAAAATATTTTTCGTATCTCTTCTAGTTTTGGCGCCCTGGGTGTGACAAACGGACAGACGGACAGACGGAAATTTTACACAAACCTAATAGCGGCTTTTTCCTCTTACGGGGGCCGCTAAAAAAGTAATGTCTTAAAATTAAAAAGACTGTCTTGGATTCCGGAGATTAAGGATGAATGCAGAGAATAAATACCAAGAGTTTGATTAGTATCAGATATATCGATTGACTCGTCAGAAAATATTTCAAAGTCTGCTGCCCTGGCTATTTCTTTTGAATGGAGATTGTCCTCCCTATCTTTAAATCGCCTTCAACTGAATTATTTATTTAATGACTTATGATAGCGAACACTTTTTTTTTGCGTATTTACAGTCTGTAGATTCATTCTTTACCGATAATATGAGCAGCTCTTTTGCTTATAGCAGATATGTTTGTATTGTAATGTTACGTGTTTTAGTTCTTTTGAGTTTCTTTTAGAAACACATTTTTGTATAAAAACAGACATGTTGACTCTATCACAATCAAACAGAGAAATAGTGACAGCCCTAAAGTAGAGAAAGACTTTTTTATCTATGTTTTTTTGTGTTTTGTGATGTGAGGACGTGATTTTCTACACCTTGTGCCGATGTTTCTCGCGAGTTTCTTATTGTGGACAGGCCCACTGTTTATCAAACACAAAAACCTTGCTATTTCATTATTCTTCATTAAGAAAAAAGTTTATTCAACCATTCTTATGCTTTACGACCTTGCTTCTGTCACATTTTAAATTTGGTCTAGATCAAAGATGGTGGCCGTTTAGGTGTCTAGTGGGTTTAAAAGATTTGAGGACCTTAACTTGCACATTAGGACTACAGGCACAGCGTTACGAATGCAGGCAACAAATACTTTTATGTAAAACATATGTACAGTTTAATAATAAGAATGAAAATAGATAAAAGTAAAATGCTGTACAATGTTAGGGCGGGGCCTAATTATTTACATAAATGGGACTATCATCATGAGATATGAGAACCAAGTGGTCTGAGTGTCATTAGGCTGGTTGCTTAACTTTAAGTCCTATGCTGCTCTGACGAGACTGGTTTGGCTGATGCTGAGTTGTCTGTGGGTGGACTGGCGTTATCAATCCTAGCGCACGGGACAGTCCAACTATACGTAGCTGCAGGGACGGGTCTTCTGGCAAGCGATTGTTGATCGGACTCTTCTTGTGTGTATCAAGTAAGGCTGGTATCTTCAGATCAGGTGTCAGCAGACTGGTAACAGCGTTACGTAGATAAGGCTTCTAGTGTGTGTAGCCTGTAATACAAGCTGCAACGAGATTCTTAGATCGACTTAGCCACGATGATGACACTGGGAGGTAAACGCCTTTACGTGAAGAACATCTTCAGAGTTAATTAGAAACTATGATCTAGTTTCACAATAGTAAGGGGAGTTAATCAATAAATACTGCATTCCACATTTTATCTGGCTACATAAATGAGACAGCAAGTTAAAGCAGCCTTTAATTCGATTTTAAAAATGCAATGGAAAAAAAGTAATGTCTTAAAATTAAAAAGACTGTCTTGTATTCCGAAGATTAAGGATGAATGTAGCGAATAAATACCAAGAGTTTGATTAGTATCAGATCTGTCGATTGACTCGTCAGAAAATATTTCAAAGTCTGCTGCCCTGGCTATTTCTTTTGAATTGAGATTGTCCTCCCTATCTTTAAATCGCCTTCAACTGAATTCTTTCTTTTAATGACTTATGATAGCGAACACTTTTTTTTTGCGTATTTACAGTGTGTAGATTCATTCTTTACCGATAATATGAGCAGCTCTTTTGCTTATAGCAGATATGTTTGTATTGTAATGTTACGTGTTTTAGTTCTTTTGAGTTTCTTTTAGAAACACATTTTTGTATAAAAAACAGACATGTTGACTCTATCACAATCAAACAGAGAAATAGTGACAGCCCTTAAGTAGAGAAAGATTTTTTTTTTAACTTTGTTTTTTTTTTTTTTTTTTGTGTTTTGTGATGTGAGGACGTGATTTTCTACACCTTGTGCCGATGTTTCTCGCGAGTTTCTCATTGTGGACAGGCCCAGTGTTTATCAAACACGAAAACCTTGCTATTGCATTATTCTTCATTAAGAAAAACGTTTATTCAACCATTCTTATGCTTTATGACCTTGCTTCTGTCCCATTTTAAATTTGGTATTTTTTTGTTGGAAAAGTGATTTTTTTCACTCGGGTATCACTCCTCATCGGGTGTCACCCTGTGCAGACCGCATCCCTGCAACCCCTAGTGACGCCTTTTGTATAGACAACAAACTTTTAGACACAAAGAATATAGAAGATAAACAATACAGCAAAGAAATACATTTTAAGCTTAAGTTTCTAATAAATAAACTGTGTTTGTTTATGTATGAGCAAAGTGCAGATTTAATTTACAAGTCACTTATACAATTCCTTGTAGAATGTTTGATGTTTCTCACCACTAAATGCCCTAATGGTCCTTAACACCAACAACATTCTAAATGTAATAACTACAGTTCGCAATATAGATAATCATACATAATTGTTTCTTTCAGAAAGTTATTTGAATAAAAGAAATATACAATCCTCACGTATTGATACTCAAAAGAGTAAGTTATTTTGCTTAAGTTATATTTCATCTCTAATAGCAGTATACTTAATATTTTATGTTTTTAAATTCAAGTCAAAACATTTTAATTTTTAACTTTTATCAAGATTATTACAGCTCTTAAATCAATTCTATATAATTGAAACAATTTAATTCAAAATTTAAATTTTTGGAATATTTTCAGGGCTTTCTCTACCACAGATGCATAATGGGTATCGACATGTTCAAGATGTTGATTCGAAATATGTGGTAAATTATAATGCCCTTTAATCTTTCTGAAATTAAACTTAATATAGCTGTAGACCATCTTAAATCAAAGGTTACCAGATTTGTTACAATCCCTGAACTTTTACACTTTTTAAAAAGTTTTTTAAAAGCCATACATGATGGACTTCTTTGTTCAATGCATTTGAACAAGTTCATAATGATGTTTTGTTTTCTAATTATTAATGATCCCATCTCTTTTTTAGACCAGTGGGGGGGGGGGGGAATCTGGGAGAAGTTTTTCCAACCACTCAGCAAACACGACCCGACTAGAGCACTGGATTCTAACTCAAGCCTCTTTGTAAAGAAGCCACGCCGTTTTAGCCTCTTAGCCCCAATCACTTGCTTGAAGGAAACTTAAAGTTTGTCTGTGACTAGGTAACATCGACAATCTTACACACAATTTTATAGTACATTGTCATGTAGAGCCTCAAATATATATTGGCCACAAAATAAAAGCCAGGCGAAAACAAAATGAAAATAGATTTTTTATCAACACAAGAAAGAGCTACTTATGAATAAACCTTCCTTGGAAAGTATTTTTGATGAGATGATAGATAATAAAAATCAGTAAGATCGTCGAATTCGCAATGCTCTATCAATAAATATGAATTCATTCGGAAAAAAAAGCGTATTTACGTTGTTTTATGGCTTGTTTTTTTTTTTGGAAAGGAGCTGCCGCACTTGACATCCTGTACCATAGCTACTCCACTGATCAGATCTTATGGAATATCATCATAACGTTTTACTTACTTCCTTTCCATCTCGTATATAGTTGAAGGAGTTTGAGCATGGTTACCATCTAAAAAAAAGTAATAACTAAAACAAAATAAGAAATTACACAAGTGACGTAGATAAGGTGGAGGAGGAGGGGGTAGAATTTAAAGATCCCCCCGTGACCTCATTTGATGGGGGAGGGGGCCCACAGGGGAGTCAAAATTTATTTTTAAATCAACTAAATATTATATCACTTTAATGTAATCTTGCTTTTCGAGTTATTTTATTGAGTGACCTATTGTATATATTTTATTAAATTTTCATATTCCTTAGTTATTAGACCGCTACATGCAAGACTCGTCGATTACTTTTCTTCATACCTATCTGCCGTTAGCCTTAGTTAGAACATCTTTTAATGGAAGGCTCAACCATTATTTTATGAAAATTATGACTTTTTTGCTTATCTGGAATTATGGTTAAATTTACTGCGCCATCTCAGTAAAAGTCAGAAGAAACTGCAATTATCTAGACTTCACATACGGGAAGCTGCTGAAGAAATTAAAACCCTGTCATGCTTTCTGAAAAATGATGAAAAAAAGAATAAATCTGATCACCCAATCTATCGAAAAAGTGCAAAAGAAGGTAGTGAATGGTATGGATTTCCTGTAATCAAAACAACCAGAAAAAAGAAAAGACTTGATAGGGAGTTGAGTTATGATGTAGGGCTGTCAATAGATCAGCAATTCAAACGTGTTGCTACAGAAGTGATGGACATACTTTATATGGAGATAAAGGACAAAGGCTGCAATATCCTAAGGACACCTTTTTTGTTTTGTTTTCCTGAACCAAGATACCTCTCAGAGTCTATGGATGAAAAACTGTGTTTCTTTTTCCAGTTTGATGAAAAAGAGGACAATCGCTTGTTTAATAGTGCACGAACACTTTTCATCAATAAACCAACGCCTTAATTATCAACTGACATTTTGAGGAAGCTGGATTCATGTGATAAAGATGTGTTCTAAATCCATTCGAATACTGTACAGGAGCACAATAAGCAAAAAAGGATTAGCATGGATTTAATGTCAGCGGAGTCACAATTACTAGACACTATTGATGTGGATGATGTTACTGATGCCTTTGCTGCACAGAAAGCACAACGTGAAGCGATACGAAATGAGATTTTTCACTTGTGCATTGTTTCGCCAATATTCAGTGGTATTATTATTTATTAAAATAGTCTTAATGATTATTTCGTATTAATTTTACAAATATACTGTACCTATTTAAATAAGGAGTTAAATATTAAGTACATTATCTCATGTGATGATGAATGTCAAATAGCAAGGTCCCCTCGGGACGCCTAATCCCTTGCTACGCCCTTGCATTGCACGTTGATAAATGAGAGTTAAAAATAACACTGCTAACTAGGTACATGACTACCTTGTCAGCAATGACTACTTAAATGTGACATTTTTTATTTACTCAGTTGTCTACAAAAGTAAAACGTTCTCCGTTAATGGTTTTTGGCGCATATGATGTAAAGGTCATATGTTTGTGTTCTAGGGTTAATCAGGATGTCTTGTGGCCAGCACAACGACCAATCGACTTTACTCTTCCCAAACTAATGTCAGTATTAGAGCTGGATGGACTTAGAGGAGCGCAAAATATCCCGAAAATAAAAATCCTAGGATTTGAACCAAGACCCCAGTTTCGGGAGCCACAGCGCAAGTTGTCTAGTAAATACTCTGAATGTTAATTTTACTTCAGCGCATGGCTGTTGGTCAATTTCTAGCTAACAACGAGCTCACGTAAATAGATAATCAATTTTCTACGGTATAAATGGAACGGACATAAGCCAGACAGAAATACCATACAGAAATACCATACATATTTGTAGCATCTAATGCATATTCAGGGGTCGCTAAAACATGCAGATATTTTTTTTAATCTGTAAATTTATTAACAGAACTATTTTTAAAGGCCTAATACATGTGTTAGATAAATGATAGATTTAAAGAAAAATAATTTTATTTATATTTAATTGTTCCTAATTTACAGGAGATAGAAAATCATTACGATAAGAGTTATACCAGTAGAACAATATCAGATGGAACGAACAGATATCCAAAGCAAAATGCAAGAAAGAAAAACGAAAACCTTATTGGTGCTGAACTTAACTTACATTATTTTCCGAATGGACCTAAATTGTATAACAATTTAAGGGACTCTAAGTAAGTTATTATAATATTTCCTAGTTCAATTACATAAATAAAATTCTTACTTACCCGACAAGCAATATAAACTATCTCATAGTTTTGAATTATTTCACATGATGCGAAAGATAATTGTGTTTGCTTGATTTACATTAAAACAAATATTATATACATATTTATATATATTTTGTTACGATCTCTTCTAATCGGGCCTTCTGTAAACACTGCCCGGCAATAAACATTGTGGCGGTTAAATAACAATTACATCGACAGCCAATTTAACACAATTGGCTACAATAACTTCAGATGCTTTCTAGTACAAAAGAGCCTCCTACTAAACACTAATAGCCTCTCTAGCAGTACCGTACTATCCGTTATTCAACAGCCTTGACCTATGAGATACCCCTTAATCTCGAAAAACCTGCCCAGTGTGCAGTCCAACATTCCAGGCTCACATAGGTCTAACCAGCCAGATGCGAATGCACAAAACCTCAGTACAAAGCCCTTAGCCCCCTATATGACAAAATAGTCATAATTGGTTGTTATTAAAATCTCTTGGGCTAACATTCTTTTTTACTTTTCGGGTAAGAAGAGTTTATATAATTTGTATGTGTAGAATTCATTATCTTAATTTTCTTAGATCTTTTTAAGTGTAGATCAAGACCTTGGTCGTCAATAAAAGTCCTACAGACACTATCACTATCCAGTGCTAAACGTGGTTCATGATCTTTAAAACATAAGGACAAAAGTATCAAAAAAAGTCCTAAAGAATAAAGGGTCAGAATGTAATAAAGATCAATATCGTATACACACCGACACATACACAAACACATAATACCCCCCCTCTGAAAAAATCATGTCTACACCATTGGGAGATCTAATGGGGGCCGCATCTGAGTTTGTCTGATTTAAACAGTGTCTTTGTAATCTTGTTTCTTTTTAAAATGTTTTTTAGACAATCTGCAAGACATATACATGATTTGCATTATGAACCAATCATTAATCCACAGGTAGGTCCAAAAATAGAGCAATGTATAGTCTTGTTAGTAGAGCTATGTCGTAAAATGATTATAGTTCATCTTAAAAAAGCTTACTTTGGTTGGACGCTTTGGTAGAGACAACTTCAAAGCTTCTCTAAAAGCGTTCAGCATAAGCCCAGACACCTGGGAGACAAAAGGAAATGACAGAGCATCATCGCGTCGTCCTGTGAAAACTTGCGCACAAATTGCTGAAGGAGAGAGAACAACGCTAGCAGACGAAGAGCTCCAGAGAAGAAAAGCAAGGCCAATGGCACTAGATTCAGCTAAAACATCCTACCTATGTGTTCAGCCGAACATTCCGGACTTATACAGGTCTCACCAGAAACATGAGGAGGTATAAAAACCAGTACCAAAGCCCACAGCCCGCCCTGAATGACAAAAGTGATCATCATCGAAGCACGATGAAAGAACTTTATATATATATATATATACTAACCTGTTACCTTACCTATATATACTTAAGTTGGAATTTTTTCGCTAACATAAGAATTATCCATTCTTTGTGCAACTGTGGTTTAAAATAAATTACAAATAATGTATATATATATATA
>JADKLZ010005465.1:23685393-23696533 GCA_021533235.1 Biomphalaria straminea
ATGGAAAAGTACAACATTAATAAAAACATAAATCCAGAACCTTTACAAAGATATCACCAGTACGGTATACTTCAACAATAATATTGGGGACTGGCTCACAAACATTGTTGGAGTAAGACAAGGCTGCCTAATTTTACCAACACTCTTCAATATCTTCCTTAAAAGGATAATGGAAGATTCTCACTAGAGCTATGCCGTTACTATAAGCGTTGGGGGAAGAAGAATGACTAATTTGCGCTTCACAGATGAGATTTGATGGCCTAGAAGGGACAGAAGAACTAGCTTATTGAAATAGACAAGACTTTAGCAGAATATAGTATACAAATAATGCCAAAAAAACACCGAATTATTGCTTTAAAGAGGCATCAGTATTAGAGGTGAAAAATGACTAGCGTTAGAACTTTCAAATACCTCGGAGCTATTGTCTCAGATGAGGGAACGAAACTCTAACTATTGGCTTGAATAGCACAGTCCACAGCATACCAGTCAAAACTTAAAATAATATAGATAGACAAAGGATTAGCCATTGGCACCAGAATCAGACTGATGTGCTCCCTGGTCATGACCACATTTTATATGCTTGTGAGTCTGGGACGCTGACTGCAAGTTCAAAGACCGAATCGCAAAACAAAAGATGCAAGCTCAGAATCTATGGCCATATTACAAGATCTTCGGGGCTCGCAAAGACCTTCTTGCAGGGAACAGTAACAGGAAAAAGATAAATGGGCAAATAGAGAAAACTATAGGAGGATAACATATAAGAACGACGGGCCTGCCATTGAAAGAGATTTTAAACAAGGCAAAAGACAGAGAGGAATGGAGAAAGACGGTTTACAAGTCTTGCTTGGTGCCCCAACGGTCCAACAGACTAAGAGATAGGTAAAGGTAAAAAAATTGATTGATAAGTCCAACGGATTGTTAAAAATTGTGAACATATTGACGCGTTATATATAAAATACATTGCTTTTAGTATGTATATAATTTTATACTTACACTGTTATTAAGACATATGACTATATTTTTACAGATGTGTAAACAATATGAGATATAATGGCAAATTTATTACCTTAATAAGATGGAAAAAAAAGAAGCAATTTAAATGAAACAAAGTCAGAAAAATTGCAAGGATACCAAAACCAAGCAAAGATTAAAAATAGAATGCATAATGCTTAACAAGTTGATAGAGATAAAATTGTAATGGAAATAATCAGAATGCACAACCCATTGCATTCATTCTCTGTAGTAAAAATAAACTCGTCTTTTATTTTCACACGAAATGCGTAATTTATAATAATAATAATAATAATAAAGATAAACTAGGTTCTGTGCACATAAAAAGAGGTATATATCAAGGGGAGGTATCCCTGAAAATCTTATTTTTGTTATTTCTAAAGCTAGGCCTTTGAAAATTGGTATGGTAACATATAATGATATTCTAAAATAAATAATGCTGAAAAAAAGTTTTTTAAAATGATGGTTGCCATGGTAACGGCGGCCATATTGTTTTTTGTGTACAAATTAAAATTCAGAATTTTGTAAAAACTATTGATCAGAATTACATGAAATTAAATTAAAACATAAGAGATAAGGATTCTCTAAAAGGCATCAAGGATAGAATTATAGATTTAAGTATGTTTAATTTTTTACAAATTTTTGAATTTTTAGTATATTTTTTTCATAAAAAAATAGGAAAAATATTAATTAAAATTATTTATAAAAAAAAGTAAATAAATTTAAAAAGAAAAACTCTTTGATCAAGTAAAGTAAATTATGTCCTTAAGAAGTGTTTAAAATTTCATCAAAATCTATGAAGTAGTTTAGGATACATTCTTCGTAAAGTATAGTGACATTTGCAAAAACTAACATTTTAAGAAAAATGAGTTTAAAGAATATATTTTATATAGAATTTGTTTACAATTCTGTCATAACAATTGCCTAAAACATGTTTTAGGCACAGAATTAAGCAATAAAAATGATTGTATTGTGATGATAAATGATTGCTCTACTTAATTATGTTATTAGTTAAAAATCGATATCCTAGACCTTAAACTTGATTTTCTCTAGGGATACCTCCCCTCAAGGTGACTCTCTATCCCCACTCTGGTTCTGCCTAGCGATTAATCCTCTATCTGCACTGCTCCAAGACTCTACAAACGGTTTCAGGGTTGACACTAAGTGTACAAAATATGTGTCCCACTTATTATACATGGATGATCTAAAGCTATATGCGGAAATCGAGAAAAAATTACACAAGTTAATCAAAACGGTGAAATGCTTCAGTGACGATATCTGTATGTCTTTTGCCCTGGACAAATGTGGCATCATAAGCATCAAAAAGGGCAAGGCAGCGAACACCAACATTGCATTTGAAGGCATCGAGGAGTTAAACTCTGCATCTCTTTATAAGTATCTTGGAATAAATCAGAATGCCAAGATAAACCATAAAAAATTAAAAGAGGACTTCCTAGATAAATATAGGCAAAGGCTTAATAAGACACCAAACTGTCTGGCAGTAACCTTATCAGTGCAATAAATAGCTGGGCCGTCCCAGTGCTCCTCTACACTTTCGGCGTCATCAAATGGACTGACACCGACCTACATGACATTGACAGGCTGACGAGGAAATTGTTAACCAAATTCCGATGCTTGCACCTCAAGTCCTCCACCATAAGGTTATACGTACCCAGGAAAGATTGAGGCCGTGGATTGCAGAACATCTTCAAACTGTGTAAGACGAAAGTATCAAAAATACGATCAAAACTGCACGCCTCCAGAAACGAACTAGTTACCTTCCTACGCAAATACGACTCCGATGCGACTCCTCTTAACCTACACAATGTAGAGTCTAGATGCTAATATCGGTCTGAACGACGTAGGCCATGAGATTCGCCAATGGGAAGAAAAAACACTCCATGGGAAATTCCCGCTTTATTACATGGGGACAACATCGACAAGGCTGCTTCCTTAGCATGGCTCAAGGCAGGCCATCTCTATCCTGAAACAGAAGGCTTTGTTACAGCTATACAAGACAGAGTAATTAGGACAAAAAATTACGAAAAACATATCCTAAAACTCAATGTTGTCGACAAATGCCGAAAATGTGGAAATGCGGGTGAGTCCATTGAACACATTATGGCAGGATGTCCTGCCCTATCGGAATCTGCCTACCTAGGCCGCAATAACCAAGTTGCAAAGCTAATACACCAGCACTTGGATTTGACGCACAATTTGATCGGGAAGGATACTCCTCCTTATTACAAATACTCACCACAAGAGGTTTTCGAGTCTACTGATCACCTGCTGTACTGGGATAGGCCTATTTTGACCGACAAAACGGTAGATTTTAATCGCCCTGATCTGTCGCTTATCGATAAAAAAGAAAAAGCCGCTGTCATGATTGACATTGCCGTACCACTATCTCATGACTTAAGAAAAACTGAGCTGGAAAAACAGCGAAAGTATGTGAACCTAGGCTTGGAGATTAAGCGTTTATGGAAGTTATCTAAAATAGCAATATACCCCATTGTCATATCAACCGAGGGGGTAATAACAACTGACCTCACAGATACCTTCTATGCTCTGGGCATTCCTAGGAACACTCTCGTTGACTGTCAGAGGGCGGTACTGCTGCAGACCTGCCACATCACCAGAAAATTCCTCAGTGGAAACTGATAAAGGGAATACGATGAATTTTGTCTCCCTTTAACGAAACTCGACCCTGGCTCCGCCAGAGAAAGAATACTCGTTCTTTTCAAACATAATAATAATAATAATAATAATAATAATAATAACGAAAATATGGGAACCTAGGCTTGGAGATTAAGCGTCTATGGAAGCTTTCTAAAACAATAATATACCCCATTGTCATATCAACCGAGGGGATAATAACAACTGACCTCACAGATACCTTCAAGGCCCTTGGCATTCCTAGGAACATTCTCGTTGCCTGTCAGAGGGCGGTACTGCTGCAGACCTGCCACATCACCAGAAAATTCCTCAGTGGAAACTGATAAAGGAACTACAATGAATTTTGTTTCCCTTTAACGAAACTCGACCCTGGCTGCGCCAGAGAAAGAATACTCGTTCTTTTATCATAATAATAATAATTCTTCTTATTATTACTTTTTTTAAAAAGAAGGTCTGTAATCTATAACATAAGTTTCAATAAATAGGATCTACATGTCAGTAGTCTTTGTTCCATTTGCTTTTAGTATGTTTAAAAGAAATCGATAAAGAACTTCTGTGAACCATTTAGTGCGATCATTTAATTGAGTAGGCCCTATATATCTTATAGTAAGCATATAGATAACAAATATTGAATTCTTCGAATTTAAAAATTAAGAAGAAATGACTCCAAATAATATACTTCTCGAAGCGAGTTTGTCCTTGCTTTGGTCTACTGTTCCTGCCATGATTTCTTTTCGGTCTTCGATCTTTATTGCGCTTCTTTTGTAATAAATTTCAAGCTTTATCGTTTGATAGCTTTCTGTTGCTCTTTTCTATGTATAAAGCATTCTGGTGCCTGAGGTCGTTTTTAAAACGTTTTTAAGTAATACCTCTCTTACGCCAACCACTTTTCTCAGCGGAAAGGACTGCGTTTGGCAAACGATGGTCATCAATACAGACTTTTTCCTGCCTAACTTAGCTGTCGAACTATAAGCAGTTACTCTACATTGATTGTTCATACATAACAAGAACATTATTATTTTTAGTGCGGTTTAGCCATCTTACGTTCATGATCTAGGGCATTTATCTTTGATAATAGAGTTCAAAGAGTCTTCATTTCTTTCTGTATAATGACCATGTCTCAGATCAAAATAGAAAAGTTTAGGAAACCACTGCTTGATTGACACTGATAGTGTAAGCAGGAGGAACGATTTTCCTAACCAACTCCCGAAAATTTTTTAAAAATAATTTTAAATATTTCATGAGCACAAATAGCGAAGTCTTGATGGCTGTCTTCTGGTGTGGTATATGCTCAAAGATAATCTCAGAAATCCCACTCTACATACAGACACTAATCTGATACAAACTTAATAAATACACAACAGACAGATGAAGAAAAGAAAACACAATTTTTCTTTAAATAAAAAAAAATAAGTTCAAGCCAGATAGAATTAAATCTTTAAATTTATGCAAGATCAAAGTAATAAAAAATGACGGTTAAAAAGTAGGTTTAGAGTTGATATTTAATATGTAAACATCAGAATCCTTAAGTAAGAAAACCATAATAAAAAAAGGTTACAAAGAAAGTTTGTGTAGAAACACAAACTCAAAATCGGCACAAGCAGGTAAAAAATCATGTTTCAATTGTTTTGGAAAAAATATCAGAAACTATGAACTGTCAACTGTCAACAACTACAGCCCTCTCTCCGTTGGTACAAAAAGATGAAACGTTCAAATGTGTTGCGGATGTTTTTGTAAGTTCTACAAACAGATTGATACCAGATAATGCGCAGATTCATTAATCTTATTAGTATCCCATAGTTAGTATGTTCAAAGAACTGATAGCTATGAAGATATATTTAAATGTGAACATGGGTTAAGTGATGTTATTGAGTGCTTTAAATGTTTTGTAAAACTAAAAGGCAAATTACTCATTCATAAAGACACTTTTCCCCTTAGTTCAATATAGACGTCTGAACAATTCCATAGCACTAAACATGATAAAATATGAAACACTGCTTATAAATTATTCTTTTAAATTATATTCGACTTCTAATTATATTTAAAAAAAAGATTCTTTCTATGTTAAAATATACGTTATATTTGTTTAAATATAAGAAGCTATTACGACAGAAAATATTAATTTAGTAATAAGAAAATAAATGTTAAACATATTTGTAACAAGCAACCCAAAACCGTTTGCATTAATGTGTTTCAATAAAAATGTTAAACATCACCTACCTTACAATATAATAACCATATTATTATACTCTTATTAGTGAATAGTTAAAAAATGGAGTATTTTTACTTAATTAAAAAACTATAACTTTTCGATTTTAGAAAAAGAAAATGTAGCTGTTGTATTAGAAATTTAAAGATTAATTTAAAATATGACATCGGATTTTCAATATGTTTGCTAGTTTTTGAGATCTAAACGTGACGGACTGTCGTACAAACAGACCAGACATTACTAATAGCGGCTATACTGATATACTGGAATAGTGATTAGATAAGAAAAATACGAAAGTTCAAAGAAAGGCAAAAAAAAAAAAATGGTAGCAATGTAGGGGGTTCAGGAATGACTAATATTTGCTCCAAATAAAAAAATGTTTATCAGTTTTTTAATTGATTGTTACATTGTGTTTCGAATATAAAACTACAATCATTATTGTAAAATGATCTAATAGAAAAAATATTCTTAACATTAATAAATAGTATGATTTTTCTAACAAAGTAAATGGCATATATATTTGTTTGTTTGTTTTGAACAGATATATATATATTTATTTATTTATTTATGTATTTATAAATCAACTTCTAATTCTAATCTTCAGATCAAATTTTAAATAAATGTTATTTTTATTTATGTACTTTTCTGAAGATTGTGATTCTTTATTTGCAATAGGCTTATTCGTTATTCTCGTCAGAAGGAAGCTTTCTTTCTGAAATAATTAAAAATAAATAAATACATAAATGTCTGTGTGTATGTGTATGTGTGGGTATAAAGCATAGCAAAGTAACCCTCTAACTTAAAGCATTGTTTACTGTTGGAGGGTTTTGTTGTACTATAGTAAATAAGTAAGCATTATTAGGTTTAAGACTACGACAGCGAAAAAACATGGTCCTCGGCTCTTGTAGAACATCGCGCCACATAGACGATGTACAGTTCCTCTACCACTAAACCGAAAGCCACCTTGACCTGCGGTATATGTGGACAGGAATGTCTCTCTAAAATAGGACTCCACAGTCATACGAAATAAATTATCGGGATTAACAATAGTCGTTTCACGACTGAAAGAGGCCAATGATGATGTCTACTATTGGAGGTTTTTGTTGTAGTATACAATAGTTAATAATAAAGAATTACATACTAATGTCGGCACGGCTATAATAAAAAATGATATTATATTATATTCATTTACCAATCAAGTTAAAACAAGTTATAGATCATAATTACAAACTATATCTTTGTTAAATGCCACAGCCAATGGGTATATTAGTAGACACCAATATTGTAAACATAATTGTGGAAGGAATCTCCGTTTGAAAATGCAACTAAGCATATTATAAATGTTTTTTTTTTTTTTTTATAAAAAAAAAACATAATTTAAATTATTCTTATGTAAAAACATGTTATTGCCCTTACTGAGACTTTTCCCTTTCCCTTTCGGTTTCAGTTTTGTCATTATTTTTTTATAAGCTTCTTTCACCGAGGAATCTAGCTTTTGAACTGCGTTCTCCAATTTCCTTAATTTTTCAAAGCCACCATCTTCCAACACCTTCAAGCAGAGTAAAAAGTGAAAAGATAAGATAAGAGAAATAAGATATTTGTTATTGATCCAATCAAATGGAAATTCAGTTTGAATACAATGAACAATCTCGGCGTAACTACTGTACAATAACAATATACGTTAAAAAATGTGAACAACACACAGACGAAACACATACTCACTCACAACCAGCTCTTTATGAATTAGACTTCTATGTACTTCTCTACAACGAAAAATGATTTTTAAACAATCTAATCCAGAGGTTCTCAACCTTCTAAGCTCGGGACCCCCTTTTTACAATCCCTACTCTGCGGCGACCCACATCCACACAGCAATAGAATAATAGACAAAAAGAATCCATGTTTTCGTTGGTCATAGGCGACCTCTGGCAAGTCGTCAATCGACCCCTAAGGGTGTCGAACCCACATGTTGAGAATCCCTGATCTAACCGAAAGTGGGTAAAGGAGTGTTAAAATATTTTTTTTTTCAGTCTTTATGGAAAGGAGCCGACCACTTCGTTCAAATCGTATGTAACAGTAGTTTAATGGGTGTAGGCACCGTGTAGGTTGCCTTTAACACTTAAGAATCGTAAAGAAAATAGTATGTACTCTTAAACGATAAAAATGAAATGTAAGATAAATATTACATTTCTTTTTTAAACTTAATAATATATTATTGTGTTCTTATTAAACTACTACGACTGGTGTTTAAAATATATGTATAATGTATTAATTGTCAACTTTAATGTAGTTTAAAAAAACTTAGTAAGAAGGAAATATAACAATCACTTTAAATCTTAACTAATTTTCACTCGATCATTTACATTATTTTAGAACGAATTAAGAAAACATATTCAATAGTTCCAAATATTTTTTTAATAGTATCACTGCATTTGTGCCAGTGCACTATCCGATCCATATTCTTCTTCTTCTACTTTCTTCTAGCCCGCTTTTTACTACTGAGCTGTGAGCTCTTTTACAAACTGTGCCAAGCAAAAATAGTGTGCTGTTTTTTTTAGTTGTTCAGCATTGATCCATATGTAAGGAAGATTAGTTGACATGAAAAAAATAAAAGACTGGATTCTACAGAGTACCTTTAAAACGTGAAGCAAAGTACACAAAAAAATGTTTTTGATTTTTTTTACTTTTCTTCACTTTGTTTCAGACAATATTTGAAAAGTTGATTTAAATTAG
This sequence comes from Biomphalaria straminea, assembly GCA_021533235.1. NCBI lineage: Eukaryota > Metazoa > Mollusca > Gastropoda > Planorbidae > Biomphalaria > Biomphalaria straminea. The sequence continues at coordinate 23,694,023 of JADKLZ010005465.1, forward strand.
TTTATTAATAATATACATATTCTCGAACTAATAATTATATTGGCCAGTTACTCAAAAGATATTAGTTAAATGTGCGGAGTTAAGTTAATTACGACCAGGTAAGCGTTTCTTCCCGTTGCGAGCTAGAAGGAGAAAAAAGTTGATAAAATATGTGTATCATATAAAAGCTGATAAAACGTCTGTAGACTGCCGGATTTTGTGCACTTTGTCGATAACATTTAGCATGGCTAAATTAAGGAAGGACAGGTAGGGCTACTGCCCCGGGCTATTGACAAGGAAGTTGTCGTCAAGATTTAGATATTCCCTACAATACTTAATTTTTACCCGGGCTAAACAATATCACGGTTAAGAAATATGTACTTGTAGCATTCTCGTAGCATGAAGAGCTATTTTATAATTAGACATATAATTACCTTTTGTATTTTTATAAAAATATAACCACCCATTAAGAGACTACATACACGTTCTCAATTAAAATGTAAATAATTAGTTAAAATTTTTTACTACAACGTATTATCTATATAAACATGAATATACATGTTCTCAATATACAAAAGAAGAAATCTTTAGTCCACACTTTATAAAAACATTTGGACGTTTTATTATTATGTTTTTGTTTTGTATTTTCCTTAAATAAAATTACCTTATCAATATTTTTGGAGTCTTTCAGAAAATGTTCCAAGGCAGGCAGCAAATGTCTTACAGAAAGTCCACAAAAACACTTGTTATGATTGTCTTGAAGTGATGACGACAAACAGTAAATAAGATTGTTCCTAAGTTTATCTAGGACGATGTTTAAAAAATTGAATTACATACATGAAATTATTACATAAATTGAAAATAAAGGCACATTTTTCGTTTTACTTATAACAAGAAATATATTCTATTTATTCAACAATTTTAACACATAAATAGTGTAGCACTGCTGTAAACTGCCTAAGAGTCTCCGGCGTCCGATTTTGTTTGCCTGACAAGAACAGAGCCCTTATAGACGTTACACACGCCGTTTTATGTACTGGGTATTACTGAGCATTCTGTAGCAAAAATGAACTATTAAAGTAGGGCCAGTAGAGCCCTCAAAATGTAAGTCAGCTATAGTTAGCACAATCAAAATATACACAATATTACAAATCATATATAGAGGTTAGGCTAGTTTGCAAAGCCCTTGGTTTCTTAACCGAGAAGGTCCATGGTTAGAATTTCAATAAAAAGTCGAAATCTTATTTCGAAGTACATCCAACTTATTAAGGGTTTCTCAAATCAGTCGTGAAGCAAGCCTAAAACTCCCTCGTTAACAATTGGGCATAGAAACAGTTGACTTTAACATCATCTACAATAAACATGACATTATTTACAATTACTTAAAATTGCTTAGAAAAATCTCTTACCTTCAAGAGATTGAGATTTCCATGTTGAAACCACAGTTGTGTTTCCAACGAAAATCGTTGTTACCGCTGCAATGAGTTGAAGCCTTTCATCACTATCTTTCAGGCACTGAATGAGAATCTGAAAGTAAAAGAGTAAAAAATCACCCCAAATCCTTACTTCGGTTAATGAAATTGAAACACGTTAATGTATGCTCTTTTTTCTTTTACCATCAGTTGGTTAATCTAATGCATCTTTGGGATACCACACATGGTCTGTCTCTTGTCCTTCTTCTTCATTTACGGTCTCTTTCCATCGCAACCTTGGTCTGCTTCACCTTGCTGAATGGTGTGGACCCTAAAGACCTCATGATAACGGCCATACAGTCCCAGCATGTGTTTTACACAAAGATATCAATGCCGTCGTTATGTCCCATTGCTATCTTAATCCTGTTTTTCAATTCCGTATTTTTAGGTCTTTCTAAAAGAAACGTAAACTTATTCTGTAACAACTCAGTTCTATGGCTAGGATCTTGTCATCTTAATCACTAAATTTTTCATGTCTATGATTTGGAAGCATAGTTCCCTAGAACTAGCGCATCAGTCTTAATTTGTATGCCAAACACTATACTTGTTGTGCCTACCTAAATGTATTCAGCTTTGCAAGATGTGCTGTATATTGCAAAGTTCTGGTCATTTAATGAGATCTGATAACTTTAACTGAAACGTTAGTTCTACGATATTCAAAACGCATAAAACTAGTAAGATGTGTACACCCAATCCTGGTGTACATGTTTAAAGGTTTATACACTTATGGTCATAATATATATATATATGTTTGTTTACATTGATACTCTGTGAAAATATTATCTAAGTATCAATGTATTTTTTTTCTTTCAAAATTTGATTTATTAAAAATAATAAATACTTGCTCAAGAAATAAATGTTTAGACAGATACAAGTTATGATAACATATCAAAGAAGTACAAAAAAAAAATATAAATAGCTAGGTTAGACGACAAATAAGTCATCAAACAGATAGACAGACAGAGAGATAAATTAGATAGATAGATAGACAAGCAAACAAGAAGATAGATAAAAAGAAAGATAGACAGACAGACATATATATATATATATATAGCGAGAG
>JADKLZ010005465.1:23696633-23713124 GCA_021533235.1 Biomphalaria straminea
GATAGATACTTTTTCAGTTTCCTTTGTTGTAAATTCGGGAGCTTGCTTGTCATGTAAGAAAATGTTACAAATAATGATCATGCAGGAACTTCTTATTTGGACGCATTTCTGAAATGAAAAGTTTTTTTTTCGTTCAGCAGATGTTTCGTTAAAAAGCGAAATCTGAAATTTGATACGTAACATGAGAATTTTAACCTCTCCCTTTTTAATCTTTGTACAAGAAAGCAAAAAAAAAAAAAAAAAAAAGGCCAATCAATACAGTTCATTGTGCACATGGGCAAATATAAGGTAACCGCGGACTTGGGTGCGAGCTCTTCAGCTGTTTTTTCTGGAGGTAGGGAAATCTGCAGCCAGCCATTTTCTCTATTTCAATATATGCCATTGAGTGGAAACGGTTGTCTTTATAAATCCTTACTTTATTTGACTTAATATCCGCTTATTAAACAATAAAGTTTACAAAATAACCATTGAATAAATAATCATTTTGATAAAAAAAAAAAAAAAAAACTATGCTTATACGAAGTGAAATTGTATCCATTAGCAAGGATCAGTTGTGCTATCAAATTTGAAATAAATATAGATCTTAACAATAAATCTGTTTCATTTGAATATATTTTTGCCAATAGTTATTTAGCGCTATTTCATGCTTTCTCCCTTATCAGCATGCAATGATCCAATCACTTATCTAGACCTTTTAAAATTAAGAAGGGAGGGTGGAAGAAGAGATGAATATCTGGGTGCATTTCACCGTAATCCGTTTTTAAAATCATTGATAAAAAAAAACGGGCAAAGACCTGAAGTCGAACTCACGGCTTAATCCTCCTCAAGACGACAGACATACTACTCATTCTGCGTGCGATTTGTTTATGAAAGTAGAAGATTGTATTGTTTGATAAAAACTTACTTTTAATTTGCGACCTTTAAAGGGAACTAATTCAGCTGAAACCATTATTTCAATTAATACAATTTATTTCCCTTGTTTGAGATACCAAACAAAAAATTGTATACCAATAATTAATTAAGTAATTTTCCTTTTTTATTCTAGTGTTGTCATGTAAAAGAAATAATTCTTTAGAACTTTAGCTTGATCGGAGTTTACATGTCTGAGAAATTACATGTATACATTTTTACCAGAGACAGACTAGCTGAGTTGCCATAGCTTTGCAAAAAAGTTGTAACTACAATAAAAGCAGAGAATAAGGGAAGTAGAATGCTTAATGATTGTTTGCATAAATGTGTTTAATAACGGTTATTTGTGGTCTCGTTTACTAAAAAGCCTATCGTGTTTATTACTGTTAATAGTGAATAGTTATAAAAATGGTGTATTTTAATAAACATTTATTCTTGCATAATTGATTTTGAAAATAAGATCTTTCGTTTTCAGAAAAGAAAAAAGGTAGCGGTAGTATCAGAACTTTCAATGGTCTCGGATCTCGGATTTTCACTATCTTTTCAAGATTACTAGATCTAAAATGGACGGACGGACAGACAGACCACACAGAACTAGTAACGCCATGCAACATGTCCCATTTCCATAAAAAAACATGTCTACTTACGTTTCCCGAAGATTTCTTGGATTGAAGAAAGTGAGGAATCAAAGTTTTCATTTTATCCACAGCCTGTCTCTATTTGTAACATAAACGAAACAAAAACATTTTGAAAACATATATCATATTTGATTTTTCAATATATTTTCTAGTCTCGGAGATAATCGGAATGGATTGACGGACAGACAGACCACATAAAACAAAGAAAGGTTATTACCCTTTCGGAGGGCGCTAAAAAGATTTTAAAAAATATCGAATTGGTTTTATTATTTCATTTTTCTAATATTTGTATTTAGTATTAGTATATCTTTTATAAATCTTACCCCCATTAAGTCATACTCCTTTGAGGATAATTTTTCTACAACTGATAAAAGAAGTGAAACCTCCAGACCATTTTTTAAAGTCATTTCTTTTTTCGTATTAGCTTCCTCTAACCACTGTAAGGAGAGTTCTAGAATTGCATCTGGGTATTAAAAAAATATAATTATATTATAATTATATTAAAAAAAACAAGGATTAAATGGTCCGTCAATAACAAAAAAAAATACATTTTTAGAGGGAATAGCAAAGTCAAATTAAAAATACATGTATAAATACCTGCTGAACGCAAAGGCATGCTAAGAAAACTTTCAAGCAAGGAAGCTCGTACTTCTTTGATAAATTCATTTGGGTGATTGCTTTCCTTGTCAAAGATCTGATTCATATAAACAGATACTTGCTAGACATTTTTATTCTTATTTTTGATAATGCATAGTATGTAATTTGAAAGCCAATTATTGTATAAGAACTCTCAATTGAAATATAATTAGCTTAGGTTTGTTTAATCGTTACTTATATATTTTAAGAGAATTTCATTATTAAATAATGATTGGGAGCCACAGGTACGTTCTTAAGTGTGGTAAAGAAAAAGGTCATTAAAATTGTATAAGTTATTACTCTGTTAGTATTTTCTTTTTTCCCCCGTTTATCTTAAGAATGAGTCACTAATGACCTACGTACCTTTTGTGCGCCAATAAACACTTTTACTTCTCCATGATTCAATTTTCTCTCAATCATATAGTATATTAATGAAAAAAATATTCTGTTTATGTTTGTTTCATGCTGATAAAAAAGAGAAAATATATTTACAATTACACAAATATTAATGATCAAACGTCTTAGTTTCTACACATCAAAATGTTTCGATAGACAATCAATTTAAGTGTTTTCTTTTTGTAAAGTGGAATGGACCTTATTCACCAAACGTAAACAAACAACATTTTCTCTATATGTTCTATACAATTTACGCATTATGTAGGGTTGTTACGTGATACGTAATTTTCATTATTTTACCAATCTTATGACGTGGCTAAATTTGTTTATTTACAATTGGTGAATGAGGTCCATTAGAGCAATAAGATCAACGTGAAGACAGGAATTTATATCAAGAAAGAAATTATTTTAAATTTTAAAACATATTTTTTTTTCTTTCAAAATTGCTTTAATTAATAGTAAGTGTGCAGTCAACATGAAGAAGACTGCTTGAATTCTGAATGTACTTTAGGATAACACAACAGCACTGTGCCTCATGGAGACGTCTTTTTTCTATGTACTAGAACCAACTGGACTTGATACTGACACAGAAACGATATGTTGGCAATATCGTGGGAAGCTTGGTCGAGAGGCTAAGTGCGGCTTGAGCTTGGCTTGCTTGGCTACCTAGAAGGGGGCTCGAAGTTCGACACCCGACTCGGGCAGAGTTGTGTTTACTGAGCGCCTAAAGGCAGCACGGGAAACCAACTCCTAGATACCCCCTCCACCCACTGGTCCACAAATGAGTTTGGACCAAAGCACTCTGAGCATGCTATAAGCATGAAAGCAGCGCTATATAAAAGCTATAATAATAATATAATGCTTACATTAACTATTAGTTTCGTGACTACGATAGTGGTATCAAACATTAATTAACTGCCGGGTAACGCTACTGCCCATCAAGATCCTCAGAGCAGAGGGAAAAAGAAAACAAAGCCTATATCCTATGTACTGCGTACTTTTTTTGTAAAGTTGGAAGGTACTTTTTAAAACGTCTATTTGACTGATGTATAAGACTATAAACTAACTAATGTTTGTGTCACCACCTCAAAGTTGGTGCCATTGAGTGGATATCCCATTTACTATGTTGTGAACCTAAGTCACAACCCATGTTGCCCTAAGGTGAATACTTTAAACTTTAAACCAGGCATGTCAAACTGGGTGTTCGGGGGCCGCATGCGGCCCGCGACCACCTTGCATACGGCCCGCTTGTCCACTTAAAAAAATTATAAAACTAATGTTAAATTATTACGCTGGAAAACAAGAGATAACAAGCTACTTGAATGGAAAAATAGTATTTGTTAGACTGAACAACGAGGGTGAGTCTGCAGTGAAAGCAAACTACATTTTGTCAAACTAAATTGCAAGCCATTTGAAATCATTTAATAAATGTGATTTTATGAAGGAGTGTTTCGTTAAAGCCATTTATTCAGAAAAAAAAAGGAGAAAGCATTCAAAGAAATAGCATTAACTAGTGACACTGTTGCAGATAGAATAAATGGCATGTCAGTCAACATGCGTGAACAATTAAAGAACGACAGAGCTGATTTTGAATTATTTTCATTGGTTTTCTAAGAGTCAACTGACGTAACGGGTGTAGCAGGTTGGCTATATTCATAAGGGCCTTTAACATGAATTTTGACATATACCAGGAACTACTTCAGTTCTGTTCTATGCATAACCAGCGAGGATGATTTTTGAGAAATGACAGGAGGTGAAAATGAATTACAATTTATCTTTGGTAACGCTAGCTAGTCTAACTACGGTATTGCGCACCAACCATGAAATGAAATGGTTTTGATGCAAAGTTACTTGCAAAAATAAGAGAGACTGATGCTAATTTTAAATTTCCTCATTTTCAGCGCATCATTATTATTATTATGTAGCTTTTATATAGCGCTACTTTCATGCTTATAGCATGCTCGGAGCGCTTTGATCCAATCTCTTTTGTGGAGCAGAGGAGGGGAGGGGGCATCTAGGAGTTGGTTTTCCGTGCTGCCTTTAGGCTCTCTGCCCGAGCCGGGTGTCAAAACTTGAACTTCCTTGTAGGTAGCCAAGCCAAGTTCAAGCGCACTTAGCCTCTCGATTACTCGATCTGATTTGATTCTGAAAATGCTGCTGGAAATGTGCAACTAGAGCTGATAGAAGTCATGTACCCTGAACGGTTCGTTAAATTGCTGAAATTTGCAGCTAGACTTCTATTTTTGCATACACTGGTCTTAGTGAGCAGTTCTTATCCATAATAAAAGCTGTTAAAACACCTCACCGTTCGAGATTATCTGATCAAAATTTGTCATATGTAATGAAAGCGTCAGTGACAAACAAACTTCAACCTGACATTAATAAAATGGTATCCCAGAAAAGATGTCAAGCATCAGGACAAACAAAATAATGCGTAATAATAGTAATTTTTAATTAGCCAAAAGTACTACAAATTTAGCTAAGGGACAGGTATGCCATTAATTATTGTATTACATTGTATTATTTCTAATTTACATATACTAGTAGGCTGTTTTAAAACTGATTTTTAGCTGCGGCCCCTCAGGTCATAGTAAACATTTATGCGGCCCATATACCTTAATGAGTTTGACATGCCTGCTTTAAACCATGAGTGAAACAGTCAGTTGAGTGAGATACTTAGAGGCAGTCACTAAATGTCAGTTGGTACAAGTAGTTGATAAGAGTTAAGTTGTAAAAAGATGCTTGTGTGCTGACTTTGTTGCTGAACTAGTGCAATTTGGTAAATCGTTTATGTAAATTAAAAATAGTAGTGGTGCTAAGACTGTTCCTTGAGGTACGCCTGAGTTTACTGTTATTGGTGTCAATTTAGAGCCATTTATTTTTACAGTTTTTTTCACTCCCTATCTTTAATCCACTGACGCAGTTTACCATCAATGCTAAATATTTTAATTTTTTTTAGCTAACTATGGTGGTCAGCTTTGTCAAAAGCTTTAGACCAGTCATTGGATCAGTCATTTAATAAGATTTGTAATATATCTTGACTAAGAATAGTAATATGTGTTTTAAGAAATGTTTTATCAATTGTTTTTGTTTAGTCAAATGTCATGCTTTAAGCTTTCTCAATTCATTGCGATCCTATTAATTTTCTGCACTATTTGATAAAAGTTTGGGATAACAGAAATTAGTATCTGGATGATCGTTTGTTTTTTTTTTAATTACATTTATCAAGAATAAAGGTTAACGGCCTGATTTCGAGCTCGTGGTCCAGGGCTTCCTCAGCCTTCTCAAGCCAACACGGTAACTACTATACTATGGAAGTGCTTATGAAAAATGAAGATTTTTTAGTTATCTATTGTTCGTTACATTTTTAATCTCGTACACTAATATGAAGTGGACTTTTTCCACTTATACCACCTTATTACAAAATTACAATTTTGTTTCTCTTGTGCGAGAAACCAAACAAAATATTTTTTTACCAATAGTTAATTAACAATTTTTTTTTTTATTTTATTCTTGTGTTGTCAGGTAAAAGAAATAAGTTAGCTAAATTTCAGTTTAATCCGAGATCGGTTGGGTGAAATAACGTTTACACATTTTTTTACCAGAAAGAGTGAGTCAGTTGATCAAAAGTTTGTGAATATAAAGACTGGTATGAATTAAGTCTGCCAAAAATGAAAACAGTGTCTATGGCCAAAAGAGCAATCAGCAATTAAATCAAAAGCAATAAAATTTAAAGAAAAATTCAAAGCAATCGTTTGGAGAAAAAAAAAATCAACCATATTGTCGATAATGACATCTCGCAATGTTTTAACAAGAAAATTAAATCTATATATATATTCCTCAAAGAACTAGGTCAGACGGGCAACATGCAACAACAACAAGTAAATAGGGAAGATCCAATGGCGTACGCACCACGGTGTGCATGGACCCAATCCGCACTATTTCATTCACAAAATAGCATAGCATGCGGCGCAACGCTATTTTGTGAATGAATGTTGTGTAGCCTATATAATTCTCTTCTTCTTTTAATATTATGACAAAGTAAAATAAGTATTTTAAGATTATTGTGTCGTATGACTATTGAAACTAGAACAACAATACACAGATAGAGTCTACTCTCAGGTTTGACTTTAGAAGTACTTTAATTAATATCACAAATTACGCATATTCGTTCATCAGACATGATTACGAAAGGTAACTAATCTCTCTATTCCTAGATCTAGATCTAAAACTCGAATTCAACTCTAAGATAATAGAACTTCTCCTCGCAAAGATAGTTTTATGCTTTAGCACATGAACATACTAATTATAGTCCGTTTAATAAAATTAACATTCAAATTTGTTTTTCTAAAGCATTGTTACATGAGTGCATCTATATTCTTAATATCGCGTAAATTAAGGTCAATTAGCCATTTTGTTAGCTCCATTCATAGTATTTTTCATTCATGAATTCACGCTATCGCTTTACTTATAACAAGCAAATGGGAAGATCCCATGGCGCATCATGGTGTGAATGGGAAATATATTTTCATTCACAAAATAGCATAGCATATTTTTTTTTTACTTTAAAAAGATTTTAATAATGTCCGGAAATTTCCAGGACTTTTTCGACCGGCGGCATAGCATTTAATAACATTTCAGGAGATTTCCTTGTGGCTCCTGGTAAATCAAGAGAACGCGGGAAATCTGTTATGTTTTATAAAATGGTTCAATTTCATAATTTATACACCTAAAAATCAGCACGGGTCCAATGAAAGTGCGGGACCCACTGGGGTCGCATATGTTGCAGTGCCTAAGGCCTGCCCTGGAAAATAGCGGAGTATGCTATGCCGCCGGTCGACTAGTGTAATATAATTCAAAAGAGTGATTTCAAGCAAACATTTTGCGTTGAAGTGTTATTCTTTAAAAAAAAAATTGGAGAAACATATAATTGTCAATGAGATAGCTAAACGTTTTTGGAAAAAAAATTAAATGTAACATAGATCAGAATAAAAGTGTCTAGCTATCATTTAGCTTTAATTTTTTTTTCTAATAAAAAATCCAGAATAACTTATTATCGGTAAAGTTAGCAAGAAAGTACAATGTATTATAAGTATGAAAAATGATTTTAAACAATCATTTATCTACACATGAAAAAAAATCATAGCTCTTTTATTTTCTAAAATCTACAGTTGGCAGAGGGAAAAAAGGACAGACGAACGTTAACAATCTACTTTTAGCTATGAAGCGGTTAGTGCAATAAATAAAGGAACTAACACTTATAAAAACATAAAGTGAAGGTTATAGGGGTGTACTATGTTTATTTGATAATGAAAGTGAAAGCCTGTTTTGCTATTCGATTTAAAAATAATAAGAATTACAAAAAGTTGGAGATATATTTACTAACATTTCCTTACCTTTGGTATCGATTTGGCGTTTATGTTGTTTTGCATTAGAAGTTGAAAGAGCTTTAAAACATGTTTGTCAGCCTAGAAAAATATCAATCTAATTAAATAGTAAGATATTATTTAAGTAACGTTTGTAAAATGATATCTTGAAGTATTTATGAAGGTATGTCTAATCATGATATTTATAGTTTGCAAGCCTACTTACAAACCTAGATCTATAACAAGTAGATAATTTACCCGAACAAATGATAATTTTGTATAAATCTAATAGTTAAACGGGCGATAACATGAATGGGGCATCTAGTCGTCGAAATTCGCAGGTATAAGGAGCGAATTTATTTATGTAAAAATGCTTTAAACATAAATTGTAAGTATTATTTTATTAAATAATGTAAGAAATGGAATATATTTTGTATTTAGATCCTTCAAAGTAAAAAGCTATATTTGCTAATTGTAATTATATATAGATACAAAATGCATGGGCATAACAATCAATTGAAAAACAAAAACGGATACTTGATTAAGAAACAAATAGTTTAAACATTTAGTGTTTAAATGTTAATGCAATAAAAATTAATATATGACATTTTAATACATGACTGCATATTTATACAAACTAATATGTAAAAAATATGAAAGTTAATGAAAAAGTGTATTTTATATTACTAGTAAAAAAAAAAGACTATAAAAACTAATATACTTTAAGATAAATAGTATACTTTTTCTATTTCTTTGGATGCTCTAATTCCGATGATGACAACCAATGTTTCCAGTGAATTCACAAGGGTGCCTAACGGAACAGATTGCTTAGGTTCCTCTGTCCATTTAATCAGGTTTTGAACTGTGCTTTCTAAACAAACACATATGTAATATAAACATACGTCTGTTAGGATTCTTGATAAATATTAAGCCGTAAATGTTAATACTATTTGTCTACATTGATAATCACATAAGTCATTAAATTTACGCCTAAAAAGTTGAAAAATAAACTTCGTTTATTAATTATTGTATTTTAATACATTCTTTTGGTATTGTTTTTCCGATAATTCGTTCTTTTTCTTTTTCCTTATTATTTGTTTTTTTTGAAAAACGAGAATGACTGATTTAATTATTTCTTAATTATTTATAGACACAACCTTTTGTACTTTTAAGATTATTAAAACAAGTTAATTCTACAAGCATCATTTTTTATTTGTTTTCACTTTAAAAAAATCCCTTCTAAAACTTACCGAGCGTTAATAGTAAACATAATTGTACATCAATGTGTTGATACAAATGTACTAAAAATCATTTTCAAGACTGCACATTCCATGACACCAGGAGTTTAGAATAATTTTTTAATAAAATGTTTTCTTACATATAGTATTAAAAATAAGCATTTTCTATATTTATGTAATTATTTTTGTTTTAAGATAAGATAATTTTTATTGATCCAAACTAATGGAAATTCAGTTTGATTACAATTGACAAAATCAGCGTAATTACTATACAAAGACAATATTAATAAAACATTTGACATTCAAATACGAACACACATACACATTCACAACCAGCGCTTATCTGAATATAACTTATAAGTACTTCTCGATGACAGCTGATCTCGTAACACACAAAGGAGTTTTTAAATCTTTCAGTTTTAGTCTTAATGGAAAGGAGACGACCACTTCTTTAAGATGGTATGGAACAGTTAATTAATGGGTGCTGGTTGTCTTTATGAATATCAAAATCGTATTAACGGTATTAACCCAAAATAAATCAAAATGACTTAAGTCAAACTTTTATGTAACTTTTATAATGTTTTTCGCAGATCCCATCAGTTCAGACAATGCTGAGTCATGCTTTTTTTTTCTAAATTATCAAGATACAAGCTTATTATCTTCTGAAGAGCACTTTGAAATTGTCTTTTTACCGTCGCTTTCGTCCTTACTTGAGATTTCGTACTTTAAAGAAATGACCACACAAGTGAATACTAAATCAAGGTGGTATGCATTCTTTGCTCACCAAGAACTATTATGTTAGGTATATTTTCTTGATCTTTAATCTCAATCATTTATTTTAGATTACGAGAATGTAATTTTACTTTTTGATATCCTGTATATTTTTTTTCTATTTGCATAGTTATGATTGAATGTCGGTAAGATTAAAACCTGATAAAAATCTAATTTCTGTAAGTGTTCCGTACTGTGTTTTTTTTTTTAAAGTTCGAATTCTCAATCATTATTTAGTTTTAAAAAAATATTGCATTTTTCAACTCATTTTTTACTCTTATTAAATCTAAGCTCAATTTACCTCGAGATGTTTTTGATGAACCTCTACCGGAATGTTTACAGAATGATGTAGGTCAATGTTAGACAGAAATTCGTTCATACATACTATACAATTATGAAAGTTCCCTTTCAGAACTTTTAGTCTATAGGGCAGATGATGTAAAGGTCATCTGATCTTGTGGCCTACGCTTAACGAGGGTGTCATGTGGCCAGCACAACGACCAAACGCATTTACTTTCCCACAACTAATGACAGATACCCATTAGAGCTGGGTGGACTCAGAGGCGCCCGAAGATCCAGAAAAAAAATAGTCTTAACCAGGATTCGAACTGCGGATCAAGGTTCAGATGTCGAGCGCTTTACCGCTCAGCCACCGCGCCAGCATAACATTGTTAAGATGTGTATAAATGTGATTTTAGTCTACTTGATTAATAGAATAGACACTTATTTCTTGTTACAAAAAAATGCATATAATATAGTAAATAAGTAAAACAATATATCTAATACATAAAGTTTATTTTCAAAAATTTCTTATGAAGCTTTTTCTTTCTTTTTTTTAGTGCCATTCTCAGTAGGATTATCATTATGAACCCCAAAGACCTTGTAATATGGCCGCCATAATTTTGCCTTCTCTTTTATAGTAGTCAGTAGGTCATCGTGAGAACATTTTTGTAATATTTATTAATATTTATATTAATAAATATTAAAATACAAATAATTTTCATGAGCACATTGTTATAAAACTACCTAATATACAGCCTTGCTTCTGTTGCCATTCAAGTATCTGAGGTGGTTTTGTACTCTCACATGTTAATCTTAATACTTCTTTTAACTTGGTTTCATCTTGTAGATCTTCTAATAAAGGTAACAATATCTCCTTAACTTCATCTTTTGTTAATTTATGCAAAGGCTTTTGCGTTTTTTGCTGCGAGAGAAAATAAATGAAGAAATGATTTGTACACTTGTTAGTCGATGTTTTTTTTTTTAATAATAACTGCATACAAATAAATGTTGACATAAAGCATTTAAATAACTTTTCAGAGAAAGAAATAATTATTTTAACTTTCATAGTTTGTAATTGTATTGTACAAAAAATATTTAAAACAGGGAATGTTATTTTAAAATTGTTTTTAACATAACTTGAAACAAAAAAATATTTATTTTTAAATGTGAAAGTACTTACCGTAGGTTTGTTAGGTTCCTTAGAACATGTAGCCACGGTTGATGTTACTAATTCCTCTCGATTATGAATAGTGTTTCTTGGGCTAAGTTTTAAGTTTAAAGATAATGTCAAATGTCTCTTACTAAAATTCTAGTCTAATACTTGAAATACACTCTCACACACACACAAACAGAAGTAGTATTTACACTTTCTATGTTTTCTATCGTATATAACCTGAGCTAGTTGGTAACTTTAAAGAGTGCTTAGATTTCTTGACTGGGGATTCAAGATTGTTTTTTAGCGGTCCCACAAAGAGGAAAAGATGACATTAAGTTTGTATGGAATGTCTTACCGTCCGTCCAACTGTCCATCTGTCCGTCAGTCCGTTCCTTTTAAATCTAGTAAAATATAACAGATAGTGAAAATCCGGCATCATAATATTTTAGATCATTCAGAGTTCTAATGCAAAGACTATTTTTTTTTTTATTTTCTGAAAGCAAAACAAAATCTCAATTTTAAAATCACTATGCAAGCAGTTTTTTTTAAAATAAAAACACACCAATTTTACAACTATTAATAGTAACAAATACGGGAGGCTCTTTAGTAGGAGAGATAACCTTTTTACATATTTTCAAAACAGTTATGCAAACGATTTTAGATTTTTTGTCAATTTTTTTCCATTTATATTACTAAATTAAATAGCATCTGTAATACTAATTACTACATTTATACACACACAAATTTAAACTATTTTTTCTCTTTAAAATAGTACCACTTATATATGCACTACTACTGCCATCTAAACAAGAAGCTGACTATTTCGAACTCCTACATTTCACAGTGCTATGTCAGATTCCCTCCGACCAGACTTGTCGGTTGTCTATTCCATCTTGGACAAAGTCTCTGGCGTAAAGTACAAGATGAAAATCTTGCAGCTACATACAGGGAAGATAAAAATGTACGCATGCTTGTCAAGATGCTGTTAGCCCTTTCATTTGTTCCACCTGCCGATGTAAATACTGCCTTTGTGGAATTAAATGAAGCTCGGCCAGATGTTGTAGGGAATTTGTATGACTATTGGGAAGACATTTATATTGGTCGCTAGAGATGGAATAGACAACCGACAAGTCTGGTCGCAGAGAACACGGTGCTTACTGTATTTTTGACTTGCCATCTCAAAATCTAACATCACACTCTGTGGACATTAAATTGCTAACAACTCGGCACCTTTATACACATCATATACAAGTCCTCGCTATTTTGTCTTGCGCTATTTTATCGGCAATTTTCGCGCTATTTTGTCGGCGCTATTTTGTCCGCGCTATTTTGTCGGCGCTATTTTGTCCGCGCTTTTTTGACGTGTCACCATATTGATTATAAGACAATATTTAAATTTGGCATTACTAGAAAATTATTTATTACAATTTAGGAAACTAATTTAATGGGAGAGATGGCTTTCGCTTTCGAAAGTGTGGATACCTTTGGCTCATAAATTGTTGTTTTTATGTTCAAACACGACTTTAATTTTAAATTGTTAGTTGGCTTCTTACTGTACTTTAAATTATATTTATGCAAGAGAACCGTTGCTCGCACAAATATGTCGATCCAAAAATAGTCAGTCTTCCTAATGCCAAATTCTTAACCTCAATGTAGCAATTTAGAAGACTATTCTATGATCCGAATCAACCCGCGTCATTTCTATTAAAGCGGTCCACTTTTATTGCGTTATGAACATACATTTCTGGAGCTCCAACTCTTTTAACTTGCTTTTCAACTCTGTAAACTTTCTACCCCACAAACCTTTACATACATTTCATGTGCAAACAACAAATTACAATGCTTCCGATGATAATCATGAAGTCTGTCTTCAACTCTTCATTAGGGGTATTACGAAAGGGTCACAGTCAATGTCCACCAAGGAACCTAACAATTTATTCCTTTAAATTCCATATTGATCTAATGCTTAGCCAGTGAATACAACTGTATTACAAAACATCAGAATGTTTTAATTCCGAATCTTCAAATATATTTTGGAACTGCCAGTCGGGACCGGCCTTAGATAATTGGAGCAGTGGCGTAGCATCCATGGCGCGAAGGGGTTCAATGAACCCGGGCCCACGACCATTTGGGGCTCACAGCTGGTGGACTAGCAAAAATAGCGCAAAGGGGTCCATTGCACTTGAGTCCATGACTCTTGACTAGTTGGGGCCCAGGCGAGATATTGCGAATGACACTAATTCACGAATAAAAATTTTGAAACAATGTTAATTATTCAATTTTTTCAAAGCGTAACATGTTTCTTTTATTTCTGTATAAATAATGTGTCATGTCAAATTTTTTAATTTTTCAACATAATCTTTGTGTAATTTAAAAGAAAAAATTATCTATATATATATATATATATATATATATATATAAATAAAAAATAAAAAAAAAAAAGAAAAGAAAAGAAAAAATTATGGAATATGTAATTAGGTAATAATATCCTTAAGATGTAGATATGTAATCCTATATCATTTCCTGTCTCTGATGGATTCAATAGATATGAAGTAGATCTATGTCTTTGCGATTATTACTTACAAATAAAAAATTACATATGTTAGAAAAGCCCACAAAAGAGGCAGGAATGCCAAAGTAAGAGACCTAAAGCCCAAGGGTTACTAAGAGTGAAAAAAAAAGTATCTTAATAGTTGTGAATATTTTAAACTTTTGAGTCCGAGCTAATGAAGTAGATACTTTGAAATAGTGTAAAACACTCATTTAGGACAACTGCGTCATCGGAAGTCCTCATCGTATTGTTATGATGGTGCTTCCAATATAAGTGGATAATAGGGCCTACAATGGTCTTCATCAAAGGAAGCCGCTCGTGTATTATGTTAATTATGCTAACCACGACTTAAACTTGGTTTTAAATGATTCCGTCAGCTGTGTTCAAGACGTTGCAGATCTCCATAACAATGTATTTTTTGCTCACAGCAATCTCAAGATGGGCGCATCTAAAATCCAATAGGAAGTGGTATACTCAAATATTTTTGTCCACAATGTGGTCATCAAAGAATGATGCTCTCATAATAATGAGATTAAGGTGTTTTCATGTACAAAAGCAGCTTGTGTTTCTCAAAGAAAAAAAAACGTATGGTAGCTGCACCAATTAGCGCAGTCAAGCGCAGCCTGCATTCTGAATGTTGAAAAATGAGAAGGAAAATCTACATAAAGCAGAAAGTATTGGAATGTATTTTGGTTGAAATGCCCATATATTCGGATTCCTCAATTGTTCTGTCACACTATACATTCGACTTACTTGGGGTAGGGAGCCCACCAACATATTCTTGAACCCGGGCTCAAGGATACCTTGCTACGCCACTGAATTGGAGGCCATATGTAAAGTGAATTTGGTGGTCCCGAATAATATTAGAGTATACAAGATAAGGGAAACAAAATTTTGCAATTTATTAAGGACCTAATGTTCTTCGAACAATAACATCGAGTACAAGTTTCGCTATCCCTTTTCTGTAATATCAAACAGCAGTTTCTGTGAGAGCCATTTAATTAAATTGGAC
This sequence comes from Biomphalaria straminea, assembly GCA_021533235.1. Taxonomy (NCBI): domain Eukaryota; kingdom Metazoa; phylum Mollusca; class Gastropoda; family Planorbidae; genus Biomphalaria; species Biomphalaria straminea. Next base: position 23,711,589 of record JADKLZ010005465.1, read on the forward strand.
CTTAGCTGCACCTTAGCAACAACATACTTTAACTATGCTTGGGTACGGACCTTGATTATATTCAAATAATGTGTTCCACTGTATATACCCCGTATTTATATGAATTTTATGTAGCTATGTGTAAACTTTCCAGTTACTAGTTTATGGTTGGGATATTTTCTTAATTGTATTAAAAAATTGTTTTTCTCAGTCAAAGCTCCATCAGTTGTTACCCTTGCCATCTTGTACAAGTCAACCTAAATCTTGCAACACAGTTCTCCAAAGCCTTGAATAAATACTGGCCAGGACTTAGATCAATGTCTTTTAATGAATTTATATAGTATTGCTATTAAATACAATCTTTTTTTTTTTTTTTTTTTGAAAGACATTTTGTGACAATGTTTCTTTAGCCTCTTCATTACAAATAATAAGAATCAAAAGTTTAAATAATTTCTATAGATATTTACAATGATTTATTTAGGTTTTTGCCCGTCGTCGTTTCGCTATTTTAGTTTTTTTATGCAAAGCAGAATATATAAGGAGTTGTTATTGGCCTTATAGATATTTAGACTTCATGCTAGAGCCAGGCTTGATCTGTCTGTAGATCCTTGTGTAGAGTTGCTTTGTATAGGCAGTTGTTGCTCTGTGCAGTTTTTTTTTTTTTTTTTAGAAACAACGTGTTACATAGCAACGTTAATCCCTTTGTTCAATCTTTAAAATCGTTACGACATTCTAATATTATAGTTTTAAATGCTATTTGACAGTATAGCTACTTATCTATAGAACGTAAGATTAATTTTAAAATAAAAGATAATAGCGGTAAAATAAAAATAAATAACAATTGAAAAACAAACAAACTCCGAATAAAAGTTATTTTTCTGATATAGCGGTGCTAGCCATAATTTTAATTGCTTAGATGAATAGATTTCTCTCGATCAAAGCAATACATAATCTCACATTCTAGTATATAGTAGGCCTAGTTGAAATCATGTTGTTGTTTTGTCTCATGTAATGGAGCACGGTTAAACGTGTTAGATACAATGATGGAATATTAAACAAAAGTATTCAAAAACTTGGTTTCATTAATCTAGATATTAATTGTGCATAAGTAAGTTTTGAAAATCCAGAAATTGACTTTTTTTTCAATTGGCTGCTATTTATTTTAAAACAAGGAATTTATGTTTCCAACTGTGGTCTTAACCTTCGATGGGTGTCCCGCTACGCACTGCACCGCCCACTGACGCCATTAGGAAATTAAAATTAATTGTTATACTTATTTATGAGTACAAGGATACAAGATCCGTAAGTTAGCATACAAAAACAAAACTACTTACACATCTGAGTCAGTTTCAATCTGTGGATCTAAAAAAAAAAAATTGTTAATAAATTATTTATAATTATGTTTGTCTTGTTTCAAAACCTAATTCTTTATAAAAAAAAATAGCTTTAAAATCCTAACTATAAAAATAGACAATTAATCATTAATAGCTAAAAGAATATACGATGTAGTTGTCAGGTAGGGTTTTCGGAGATGTGGACTCGTCTCGACGTCTAGGT
>JADKLZ010005465.1:23713134-23723577 GCA_021533235.1 Biomphalaria straminea
CAAACACCAATATTAAATACAACAGAAAACTTCACGCGCGCACGACAGTAGTAATTATGAACATGTGAATATACTTTACGGATTTAAACTAAATCACTGATTTCTTAGTGCTAATTGTCGATTTTTTATATGTTTAGTTTTTTTAGACATTCATTAATTAGGAAAGTAAGACTCATATTCATGAGCGGGGATATGAGAGAGGATTTCTGAGTGTGTACTTTTTTTTATATTGAAGAGTTATTTTTTAGCCTTAAAACACGCTGAAGGCGGTTATAAACTCACAACCGCATTGGCGATGCTCAAATAATTTTTAGTGCGTAATTCGCTTTTTATTTATATTGAAGAGATATTTTTAGCTTCAATCCCCGCTGAAGGTCGGTTTAAACTCAAAAACCCTTTGGCTACTCTCGTAGAATTATGAGTGTGTACTTTGCTTTTTAATACTTTTTTATCGTATATTTCGGAGGAGGTTTTAAAATAAAAATTTACTTTAGCTATGCTCTTGGAATTATGAGATTGCCGTTTATATTATTATTTTATTTTTGTTGCTTTATAGAAGAGGGGGTTTTAAATGCGAAACCCCCTGGTAAGAGGCTATAAACTTAGACTTTCTTTGACCTCGAAGATGCACTTAGACTTTCTTTGGCCTCGATGATGCAAGTGGTGATTTAGTATTAATATCTCACCTAAATTAAACAAAATCAAAGCAAAAAATCTGTCACTTATTTCGGAATATCCCCCCCCCCCCCGCCCAGAAGGGATTTTTTTTTCGGGGTAGGCTTAACCCAACCTTTCCCCTGGCTACGCTCATGCTCATATTATCTAGAGCAGTGACTTCCAAAGTTGTTTATTTAAACCCCAGTGGGTCTAAGACACCAAATTTTGGGAACCTCTGTTCTAGAGTGTACCGCCTATAGGAAGGATAACAGATAAAGAATACTTTGAGCTTGGAACTGTCATGAAGACCAGTGGTTCCCGAACTTTTTTGTCTCGTAGATCCCTTGCCATGTTTTCCGGTTTCCAGTAGACTTCCAGCTTAACTTGTATTGTATTTTTACTAATTCATCAGCATTTTATACAACTAATCATTAAAAGTAGTAAGTCGAAGTGTGAAAATGTAATTCATACCTAAATATTTGGTTTTAGAGATGTATGTTTTCTTATTGATAATATTCAAATTAAAATCAATTACAATAACATTTTTTTTACTGGAATCTTCAATCGTACTGGCTGGAAATGTCTCTTCTTGGGAGGGGTTCCATCTATAGCTACGGATGTTATGTTCCATATAGGAATTTTTTGTACGATGAATTAGTCCTTTAAACATTAAACAACAAAATAATTAATTAAATAGTTTGTCTTACATGGCATTTTAAAATTTTAGAAAGAGCAATTAATCGTGTATTTCTTGATTGTTTACGTGTGGCTCGAATATTGGGTCCGGTGAAATGTTTTCACTAACAAGAGGACGGGGCGAAGGTGAGTAACTGACGCCCAAACCAGTAAGCTTCGAGCAGGAGAGGCTCATTAGCCATGGCTGGCTACCCATCTAGCAGAAGGAAAACTGAATTCAAGCCTCTGCTGCCTTGCGGCTATACACAATCATGGGAAAGGCTTCGTGGGTCAACCCTGAGGCTACACCCTGTCAGAGCATACGACGACGCTGATCCCAAACTGTATATATGTCATTTAATTTTATATTTCAGGCCATCCTTGTACTGTGTTGATGCTTTAAGAAATTAGGTTTGTGTAAAACAGTATTTACACATACAACAGATGGTAAAATCCATGATTTGCCTATTATGTTTTTCGCATTTTGCTCTAAGATATTGTAAAACGCTCACAAGCCATTATCTTCTATATATGATGTTGAAGAGAGATTTCGTGGGTTTATTCTAAACTTTATCTTTGAGTAATTGAAAGTTATTCTTACCTATATTTTAATAGGGTGGCCTCGTCTTAATTGAGCCTCCAGTGTCATTGTTTTCATAGTGTTTTAAAAAGGCACTTAGGCAATCGCTTGTTTGATAACGAAGGAATGATTCCCAATTTTAAATAATTGACGCTAAACAATCTACAGCTCTTGTTTGCTAAACATTAGTTACATCTAGAGAAAATTAAGCTATTATATAAGCATTGCTGTTAAATAAAAATTGTTTCGTTTGAACAGCAGGATAATTTTCTAAAGGATTAACTAAGGGTACACATAATGTATTAGTGTATGAAAGTAATACAAAAAAGGGGTGTAAGAATTAAAGTCACGACCTGCTTAAATAAAATGTATTACAGTAGAACCCCGTGGACATCTTAGAGACCCCAATTTATTTTTCAACTTCGTAGACCTTTTAGAAGTATTCTTAGAACCCTGGGGGAATTCTCTTAGGGAATTTCTGATGGTAAACACTATACCACAAAAGTCCAGGAAGCCAGTCACACAGTACATCTCAAGGCTCTATTAGCTAACTATAATAAGTTATATAACTTATGTCCTTATTATAACTTCAAATTATAATTTCCGAAAGTACTAAAATAATTTAAAAGATGTACTTCTCAATGAATCCATGTATGAAGTTACTCTTGAATGCAGTTCATGATACTGTGCTAGCGAGTCTACAAATATTTGGAATCTCCCATCACGTCCTGGCTTTAGTAATTTATCCAACAAACAATCAGCTTTCTCAGCTCTGGTTGACTTAGATTGTATTTCATTCTTCTCATCGAAGGTTAGAACAAACTTGCTGACTAGATAACCGATGATATCTTCCACATTTATATGTCTAACCAGCTCTGCATAATGAACTGTAATGCACTTTAGTTCTTCATGCTTCAGTGGTGTTTTTGAATCTCCTGACCTTTTCTATTTATTAAATAAAATAAAAATAAATAAAAAAATAATATATAATTAAATTAAGAAATAAAAATAAATTGATTTTATCTCAGATTAAGAAGACCTGAGTTGGAATTCGGGTCATGCAACATTTTTTTTCATTAATACATTTAAATATCGACCACAGTAACAGTGATTAATATTTATTTCCTCCATCTCCTTCTACCCCACTTTATACACTGGCCCAGACAAGTGAGAAGGATAAAAGTATGAAATTGCGCTTAAAAAATAATATGTAAAAATATTTGTAATCACACAGATTTATTATCTCTATTTAAAAATTAATAGCATGACTGTTCCAAACTAATGTTCGATATTACTAGACGAATTTCGATACTTTGTTGAAAACTAAAAAGGGCTGGAAGTACACTTTTTCCTTATATATCTTTCGCATTTTTTCAGATCTCTTTTAAAATCAAACTGACATTATTAGGCTGTGACTATAAGTGTAGGTGTTAGATAAAAAAACAACAACTATACACTAGTAGATGTGATAGTTTCTTAAGTCTACCCATACTCTCAATGTGAATTCAAGATTGGCAGATCCACTATAGACATGCTAACCTCTTTAAGAAAACTACATTAGAAAAAACGAGAGTCAAAAACACTCCGTTTACAGTGTTTATGTTGATTAGACTATAGTTTTTGACATAATCAGCTGAAGCGGCTTTTCTAAATACTTACAAAAATAGGATGACCTCCCCAAACAACTGAAAATAATTTAGTGCTTTAATGAGGAAACAAAATTTGCAGTGAAATTTAATAGAGCCCAAATTGCAACTTTTTAGATAAGCAGTAGTTTCAAGCACGGATGTGACTGACTCTGTTTGGATTATTCTTCTCCTGCTTCTGCATCATGCTTACAGCGACATCAACGAAGGAGTGTTTCTCCATACAAGATCCTCTGGAAAACTATTTAATATATCAAGTTTGAGGGTAAAAACCAAAGTGAGAAATATATTTATGAGGCAACTCCAACGATGTTCAACTGGATAAAGACATTAACAACAGGATAATCAATGCAATGGTCATCATGTCATGGTTCCAGCAAAGAGTGTGTGACAATACCTTGCTTACTAACAATATTAAAACCTTAGTCTTGCGGACCTGTGAGATGAGCTATTTGCTATATGGAAGTAAAGCATGGTCAACCTACAAATGGCAGGGAAAAAAGGTAAATACCGTACACCTCCAATACAAAAAGCGGATCTTTAAAATAACGATGCAATATAAACTATCCAATGAGAACGTGCTACGTAAAGCAGGGTGGCAGAACATCCGCTCTGTTATTAGCAGCAGACGTCTTGGTTGGCTTGGTCAAGTTCATACTATGAAACAAGGTCGACTTCAACTAGTCATTCTGTGTAGTATTATAACACAGGAATGTCGAACTCGGCTTTCGGGTATGCGACCCTCTTGGCCACCTAAACATTATTAAAATAATGTTAAACTATTACGCTGGAAAAAAAAACAGATGACAAAAAAAATGAATTCTAAAATAGTTTTTGTTAATTAAACTGATCAAAGAGAGTAAGTCTGCAGTGTTAAGCCTACAACATTTAGATAAGATAAGAGATAAAATAATTTTCATTGATTCAATCAAATGGAAATTCAGTTGGACTACAAGTGACAACCTCATGTCAAACTTAATTGCGAACCATAGCAAATCATTTGATAAATGTGATTCTATAAAGGAGTGTGTCGTTAAAGCTGCAGAAGTAATTTGTACAGAAAAGTTAAAAAAATTCAGAGAAACAGCGTTAGGAACACTGTGGCAGAATAAATGAACTGTCAGTTAGATTGCGTGAACAATTAAAGACAAAGTAGTTTATTTTGATTTTTTTTTCGCTCTGAATGAGTCAACTGATGTAACGTTTGTAGCACAGTTAGTTATATTTGTAAGGAATTGTGGCATGAAATTTTGAGATACATGAAAAGAAAAAAAATGTTATGGTATATACGTACTCGCATTTTTTACTTCTGTTAATCGTGAAATCGCATTCGGAGCTGAGTGACTTGTAATACATTATAAAAAAATTGAAAAAGGTCAATGTTAAATTAATTTATTTTTTAAAAAAATGATTGGGTTTTAAATATAATACAGTGTTTACAGGAATTGAAGTAAAAAAAGCGAGATACAAGACACCGATAGCAAAGACTAACAGACACAAGCTCTCTTTTGTTCCCCTGGCGGTGAAATCATTGAATAGAAATAATTTGATATAAACATAAACTATTTTTTCACATGTAAATTTTGAATGAGTCAGGTATGAATGTTTTTTTTTAGGCTTGATGTTTTGTTTGGTGTAATGCACAAATTGTAAGACAAATTTCCTCACGGACAATAAAGATTATTATTATTATGATAAAAGAACGAGTATTCTTTCTCTGGCGCAGCCAGGGTCGAGTTTCGTTAAAGGGAAACAAAATTCATCGTAGTCCCTTTATCAGTTTCCACTGAGGAATTTTCTGGTGATGTGGCAGGTCTGCAGCAGTACCGCCCTCTGACAGGCAACGAGAATGTTCCTGGGAATGCCAAGGGCCCTGAAGGTATCTGTGAGGTCAGTTGTTATTATCCCCTCGGTTGATATGACAATGGCGTATATTGTTGTTTTAGAAAGCTTCCATAGACGCTTAATGTCCAAGCCTAGGTTCCCATATTTTCGTTGTTTTTCTAATTCAGTTTTTCTTAAGTTGTGAGATAGTGGTACTGCAATGTCGATAATGGTAGCGACTTTTTCCTTTTTATCGATGAGCAGCAGATCAGGGCGATTAAAATCAACTGTTTTGTCGGTCAAAATAGGTCTATCCCAGTACAGCAAATAATCAGTAGATTCAAGAACCTCTTGTGGTGAGTATTTGTAATAAGGAGGAGTATCCTTCCCGATCAAATTGTGTGTCAAAGCCAAGTGCTGGTGTATTAGCTTTGCAACTTGGTTATGGCGACCTAAGTAGGCAGATTCCGATAGGGCTGAACATCCTGCCATTATGTGTTCAATTGACTCACCAACATTTCCACATTTTCGGCATTTGTCGACAACATTGAGTTTTAGAATATGCTTTTCGTAATTTTTTGTCCTAATTACTCTGTCTTGTATAGCTGTAACAAAGCCTTCTGTTTCAGGATAGAGATGGCCTGCCTTGAGCCATGCTAAGGAAGCAGCCTTGTCGATGTTGTCCCCATGTAATAAAGCCGGGACTTTCCCATGGAGTGTTTTTTCTTCCCATTGGCGAATCTCATGGCCTACGTCGTCCAGACCGATATTAGCATCTACATTGTGTAGGTTCAGAGGGGTTGCATCGGAGTCGTATTTGCGTAAGAAGGAAACTAGTCCGTTTCTGGAGGCGTGCAGTTTTGATCGCATTTTTGATACCTGCGTCTTACACAGTCTGAAGATGTTCTGCAATCCACGGCCTCCATCTTTCCTGGGTAGGTATAACCTTATGGTGGAGGACTTTGGGTGCAAGCATCGGAATTTGGTTAACAATTTCCTCGTCAGCCTGTCAATGTCATGCAGGTCGGTGTCAGTCCATTTAATGACGCCGAAAGTGTAGAGGAGCACTGGGACGGCCCAGCTATTTATTGCACTGATAAGGTTACTGCCAGACAGTTTGGTGTTGAGGATCTTATTAAGCCTTTGCCTATATTTATCAAGGAAGTCCTCTTTTAATTTTTTATGGTTTATCTTGGCATTCTGATTTATTCCAAGATACTTATAAAGAGATGCAGAGTTTAACTCCTCGATGCCTTCAAATGCAATGTTGGTGTTCGCTGCCTTGCCCTTTTTGATGCTTATGATGCCACATTTGTACAGGCCAAAAGACATACAGATATCGTCACTGAAGCATTTCACCGTTTTGATTAACTTGTGTAATTTTTTCTCGGTTTCCGCATATAGCTTTAGATCATCCATGTATAATAAATGGGACACATATTTTGTACACTTAGTGTCAACCCTAAAACCGTTTTTAGAGTCTTGGAGCAGTGCAGATAGAGGGTTAATCGCTAGGCAGAACCAGAGTGGGGATAGAGAGTCACCTTGATATATACCTCTTTTTATGTGCACAGAACCTAGTTTATCTTGATTAAGGTGCAGGTTTATCTTCCAATTACACATACAGACTTTCAATAGTTGTATTATTCTTGGATTGATTCTATGAATGTTCAGTGTTTTTAAGAGCCAATCATGCGGAACAGAGTCGAAAGCTTTTTTGTAGTCGATGTAGCACATGTGTAAATTTCTTTTTCTTTTATTCGCTTGGTGCAATACAATGCCATCAATAGTTAGCTGTAATTTACAGCCCATAGACTCTTCAATGCAACCTTGTTATTCCTCTGCTAGTAGCTTATGGGTATAACAAAATTTGTACATTTTATTTTTTAAAAGTGAGGTTAGTAGTTTATATACAACTGACAGACAAGTGATAGGGCGATAGTTGACTCGGATCACCTTTTTTGGAGAGGAGAGATGTTCTCCCTTCAGTGAGGTCTAACAGCATTGAGGATGGTTCCAACAGTAACTCATTAAAGCTTGTAGTTTTATTATTATTATTATTATTATTATTATTATTATTATTATTATTATTATCTTTAGGGAATAAATGAAAGGAAAACTTTATGATTTTTGTTTCTGAGAATTAAAAAAATCTTAAAAATAAAATTAAACAAAAAATATGTTCCATAACAAAAATTATAACATACCTGAGATCTGGCTTCCCCGAAATGTTGAGAATGCATTTTAAAGGGTGATTTATTTATGCTTTCTTCAGAATAAGAGGCATGACAAATTTCCGTTTTTGACGAAGTGTTTCTATAACTTAAGTCTTGTTTAAATAGCTTCTCTGCTGTACAATTTACTTTCTCTAAAATTTCAGTTATTCTTTTGGTTAAATTAAGGCATTGTTTTTCTATGACCTCTAATCTTTCACTATTATCATACTTATATTGTTGACACAAATGCATTTCTTTGTTTATAAACCCCAAATGGCTCTCTGTTTGTTCGGCATTACTAAAATACTTTGATAATTGAGAAACTAGACCTTCAATAGAATTTATTGAACATTTCACAATAGATTGTTTATTGTAACTAGGTTGTGATAATGTGTATATCTTCCATTGAACTAGAAATTCACCACTTCCAATGAGTTCCTCTAGACTACTGATTTTTACTGTTATGTAATCACTCTTCATCTTTTCGTTGTTAGACGTTATCTCTGAACTTCCAATAGGTAAATATTCATCGTTCTCTGTGTTGTATAATGAAATAGAAAATGATCCTTTAAAATCATTATTTCTTTCTTGGAGGCAGCTGGCTTTTAATCCTATTCTTATAGAATCTTTATTTTCTTTTTTGATACAACCTCTGAATTTGAAGATATCCGAATTAGGAAAAGAGTAGCAAGGAGAAACACTCGTGAAAGAATCATCCTTTAAGAGTTCGTAGTATTTCGTTTCATGGTAAAAGAACGTAAGTGCTACATTTTCTTTGTTGCTTGAAAGGTGTTCAAGAAAAGGCACATAGTCGTTAAGTAGTTTTAAATCCATAGACACTGTAAAGCTGTAGAGAAAATTTAATGTATTTATGTAATAATTTAAACAATTCTAGCAATTATTGAAATACAATGTATGAAATTATCAGTAAATATTTTTTTTTCATTTACAAGACAAAAGGTGGGACAAATTAATTAAGAACAGAATATAGGGTCTTCATAAAATGTATACATATAAAAGATATAAAGAGCTAACGTCAAAAATTGTCATTAAAGACTGTCCAAAAAACAATTAATCCGTATGTCATTCAAACTGTAAATCTAGCTCTATTGACATTTCCTTCTTTCAAAAAATGGTCAAATGAACGATTACAAATAATAAAGCCAATTTTTTTTTTTTGTAATTTAGATGTGAAAATACTAAGAGAAATGTAGAAATGAGAACTAACTTTTGTTGTTGTTATAAAGGTTGGGGATGGAGAAAGGGATAAGTGAAAGTGTCACTAAAATTAATAGACACAAAATATGAGAGCGTATGTGTCGGACGCGCATCATGAAGCGGTCCCTTTAAAATCAAGGATAAATCTATTAGAAAACTTTCAATTTGTAGGTAAAAAATTTGGGGTTTAAGACACACACAGAGAGAGAGAGAGAGAGAGAGAGATAGAAGAAGAAGAAGAAGAAAAAGAAGAAGAAGAAAAGAGAAAGCAGGCAATGAAATTACTTTGTAACAGATACACTAATTGACTTCACTAATTGTAAGTTTATCGTTAACATGAGGCCCATTTATAAAAAAAAGAAGGTGTTTCAACCAAAATAATTATTATGAAGTCTAAGTGTACTGCAAGTAATATATCACCATAATTGAAAAATATTACTCACCCCTGGACTAGTTAACGAACCTTACCTTTAGCATAGATCCTTCACACACAATAATTATTGAAGTATCTATACAAAATTAGATCATTTAGCTGGTAAAAACATGGCTATTGTCATCGATAATTCAATAAACTTGCAAAAGCTTTTAAAAAATCAAACTGATGAGAACTTTCAACACGCACTAGTTGGACACCAAGATGGAGAAACTGTGGCCTGTGAGCATGCGCGAAACGGAGTCTTTTCATTTGAAGCGAAACTGTAAGATGAAGTATTCACAAACAAATTTATGAGTGAGTAGCATATGGTACATCAGCGATTCTCAAACATTGATATTTTAAATCCGTTTAAATTTTTCCGTTATGCGGCGACTCCCAACCGTACAATAGTTTTCACTGTAAATAAATGTAAACATTTGAATATGTTTATGATGTTCTTTTTGAGTTCATTACAATTTACTTACTAGTCAAAACTTTTCGCAGGACGACGGGATAAAGGCAGCCTACAGGTTATGAACCTGGAACCATCGAGTCGGCCAAAGGACAGTCTAGCGCTCCTAACGCCTTACCAGCCAGCCATTCATTTAATTCATTAGCTTAATTAACTTTGCTTTTGATAAAGTTTTAAAATTATAATCCCAGCATATATATATATATATGTCACAAATGCCATTATAGATTTATTTGTATTTAAAAGCTTGTGTGTAAATAGAATTAGAAATCCCTAACTGAGCCTCAGGAATTACCCAAAAAGTCTAGTCCCTTGACAGCGCCTCAGGTTTAACAATGACGTAACTTTGATGTCGCAAATCTATTGGTTGATTTGAAAATAAATAAAGACATTTTTTGGGAGAGTTACCGCGAGCTGGAATAGGACGCGCCAGATTCAGTCTGGAGCGAGTTTTCTAAACGATAGGTCGTGTTTCTAGTGTGCTCTGAAATATTATAGAAGAAAGAAGCCTTTGTATTATATCTTCATTTTTATTAATATCTACCATGTACATAAGCTGTACTTAAGTTAAATTTGTATTAAAGTTTCAAGTGTTTTATTTCATCGAAGAAGTTATTCATTTGATTCCTAGATCGTCTCTGTTCATTATTATATCTAATTCAAGTTAGACTCCCCGGCAACGCAAGAATACTCTTCTATTCGGACAGCAACTTCCTATTACACCTCAAGATAAAGTTGGC
>JADKLZ010005465.1:23728577-23739401 GCA_021533235.1 Biomphalaria straminea
GCTGCGGATAAATAAGGACAAGTTAGGACATGTCTCTCATGCATCTTATCGATGCCTTCGACTGAGGTGCATACGTCAGATTGATAAAATTGCTTTAGTGCACAGTGGGGAAAATGATGACAAATGGGATCGGAAAAATAGAGGGCTGATAGTAATCATAAAATTTACATAAGAGGGGAAAAAGTAATATCAATAAAATACAAGTAGAAAGAGCAAAAGGGGGGGTAAGAGATGGGAGGATTGAACGCTGATGGTCAATGACAGTGACGCTATTGTCTACGCACGGCCGGGGGCCATGACATGAACAATGATTGTCCGTTCAAGGGGAGGGAACACTCTTGCAAAAGCAAAATGATTAAAATGAGAGATGTTTCTGAAATCTCTTTTAAAATTATCAAGGCGACCAGCCAAGATAAAGAAAATAAACTAAGATGTACATACATGTACAATGTTGCGTCAATTATCAATTGAGCAACGTAGCAATAATATTGCCGACATGGGTAAATGTAACATATAGATATGTACACATGCAATGTTTAAGTTTCCTACTTACGACAGTGAGAAATACACAATGCACAAATTAATTATAAAATAACTAAATAAAATGCACATAATAGTATCCAGAATGAAATATACACAAGCTAGATAAAATGGAACTGTGTTTTACGATCGGCTAACTCACCACCAAATATTCCTCTAAGAGTACATATAAATGAAATGGTCCAGACTCGTTTTCAAGTGAGAGAGAAATGAGCGAGAGAGACCAGTTTGAAATAGCCTATCTTATAAAGGTTGGAACAAGACTGGAAACAGGAAATGTGAGAAGATAGGGATTGTCTCTCACATGGAGGCCTAGTGGCGACTTTCGCACATATTGGAAAAGTCACGAGGGTGTGGACATGAGTTAAGGGACACACCTTGGAGAGTAAATAGATGTGTGGCCTCGAATTGTCTATTTGATCAAGGAGAGGCGCGGACATGGATAGAAGAGGGAACAATCCTACCCAGACGGTGTCGACTATCAGTCAGACATCCGGCGCATAGGATCAAAGTAAGCGATCGTGCGTTTATCTTTGCCCCGGTCAAGGGGAGATAAGCGAAGAGGTGCGACAGTCATGAACCGTGAGGCAAACTTTAGTCTAGCGTGAAGGGGAAACAGGTGTGGCTTTGTGAAGAAATAGGACATAGAAAGGGGGAATAATTAAAATAAATAAATAAATAAAGATAAATAATAATTAATGCTGTGATAAAAGTGAGCGAATCTGACAGCGAGTTTTCGACTTGTCACAGGGCCGCCTCTGAGTTTGTGTGATAACACTAACTTCTCAATCACTTTTTGTATTGTTAGCTCTTCTGCTTGTGATTTTTTTTTCATTTATTGGTAATGATTAACTTTAATTAGCGTCCTTGACATCGTTTAGTTTACTGTGAATATCTACCTTGAGTCTTTACTTCATCAACTCAAGTCAAAGGTTTTCTTCATGACTTTGGTTGCTGTTTTTTTTTATTTTTTAATTTTATAAATGAAATTTTTTATATAAGTGTTTAAACGCTACCCATAAAGATAACCAGCTTTTCAACCTATTTGCTTTGCAAATAATCAGTTTAGAATATTGAATGACTTCAACGATCAATAGTAAAGCTTAGACCAATATTCTTGCAATCTGTTACATTTAGAACGTAATGCTACATTTACATGATCACAATGGTTTAATCCTACAGATTAAAAAATAAATAAATAAAAAGAAACAAAAAAAATCGATTGTAGATCTCTGGGTTTTATGAAATATATTATGAAATATTAAATTAACTAGCAAAATGTATAACTAATCAATAAATCGCAAAACTCCCCATTTATGTTTACTTTCAGTTTCAGAATATATATTTTTGACAAGTATCATGTACTATGTTGGTATAGGCATAATGAAGAGGAAAAAATAATTCCTTTTTTTGAGGTCGGATTTGTCGTTTGATGGATAAGTGCATACAATGTCAGGCAATCGAATTTGATTTTTAATATGTTTAGATTCATGTATTTCGTTTCTCATATTTTTATCTATTACACTTAGATAGTAGCATTTTGATGGCAAGATAAAAATTATTTTTATATTGTTGTTACAAACAAAAAAGACCAGCTGAAATTATTGGACAAAAATTTATAATTTCATCTCATTTGCAAATTAGAAATAAATGTTGTCGAAATATTTAAAGAATGTTAATACAGTGTGAACTTCATCTTCGTTGTCGATTCGGTAAAATTATATTCCCAAAGATCTAGTTATAAATTTCATTTTAGATAATTCAGTAAAAATATGTTGTTTTTTTTCCTTCTTCTTCTTTTTATTATTATTATGTTAGAAAAGAACAAATATTATTATTATTATGATTATTATTATTATAAGATACATTCTCATTCTTTGACACTGCCAGGTTGGAGCTTTGTTAAAGGTAATAAAAATTCATTAAAGTTTTCTTGACAATGTTCCCTGAGAAATTTTCTGACGATGCAATAAGTTAGGGTTTGTATTAACTTTTTCAATGCAGTGTTACTCTCAGTGAGTAACTTAGTTTATAATATTTATTTCACTATCTTTTTTATGTAAATTTTATAATTTCTCTCTCTCTCTATTTTTAATTTTTCGGATATGGGAGTGATTGTTCTTTGTTTGGTAGTAAATTCCATACATTACTTACACGTTTTTTTTTTTAAAAGACAATAGTATGTACAGTGGCGTAGCGTAGGGGGTGAGGGGGGAGGGGGGGAGATTTTTGAAATCCCCCCGGGCCCCCAAATGGGTGTTTCAAAATACATAAATTAATATATTTGATTGACAAATAGTGTCAACGGGTGTATTTTTTTTTCATCATTTATGGATTATACTTATATCAAATACTAAATCTAGATCTAGGTCTATCAGTACGTTGACTTTGTTGAAATTTTAAAATATTTTTTTTCCCACAGAGATCAAAGTTGTTGTTTTTTTAAAGTCAGTTTTACATTTTGAAATACAAATCTTTAATAGATTTGTTGCCGATTAAAGAGATCAGACATGTTCTTGCAGCAAAAACAAAGAATATTACTCTCTTTGTTGCCACGAATAAAACTGTATGATATACAGCAGTAGAGGCCTTAGAGGTGGCAAGTGGAGCGCCTGTGGGGGCCCCGCGATCGGAGATTTTATTGTAACAAACTTGATCACTACACATTTTCCTAATAAAATCCGATTAGACGTCGATGTTTGAATACAAACATAACCTCTATGTATTGATTATTTTCGCCTAAGTGTTTTATATGCTTCTGTGCATAGACATCTTGAGGCCATGGGAGTATTTTTCTTTTAAACTTTTTAAACTTCAAAGAAAATCTTTTATGTTAGCCAGGAAAACCAGTGACTTGGCAGAATTTAAGTCACTGGTAAATATGCATGACTGAATGCATGACGCGTAGGACGTAATCATCTTCTTTTTTGAAGTAACGTCTGTATTATATAAGATAAGATATACAACAGTAGGCAAACAGTACCTAAGTAATATTCTGTTTTGTAATAAAAATAAGGCCCACAGTGTTAAAAGCGGACATACAGAATTGTTATTGTTGGAGGCCAATGACAGCCGTAAGACGGAATAGCCCGTTAGCGTGATGTGGTACGGTTTATATATAGTCTACCCTTACGGCTCCGGGCCCCGCACAAGACTAGGGTCCAGGGCCCGTCGCGCTGCTAAGTCCGCCCCTGTATACAGGGAATTCCAGGTATCTTGTTACATTTACTAATAATAGATTTAAATGGCGAGTATTTTAAGGCTACGCTAATTAACCTTGAAGCAGAATTTACAGCAACGAGTATAACAGATCCAATAGTTATTCTTAACAATGCTAGAATTGTCCATTATTCGGGTTTGGCTTCTGTAATTCTGTAATTTCAGAATTAACTTCACACTCGAGTTTTTTACCCCTGTATTCATCTATCCGCAATCAAATGGAAAAAGGCTTTTCTAAATAAAAAAAAATCGTTGTTATAGAGTGATAAAAGAGTGAATTGCAAAGTTGGGAAAATGAATAAAAACAACAACAAATGTACGTCTTTTCGTCAGAGGAAATTTCACAATCATAGCATATTTTTTATTAGTGAAATAAATGGCAAATCGCTTTTTCAATAATGTCACTGATGCACGAGCACTTTTCACCAACAAACTAGTAATACAATCACCAAAAAGGTTCAAACCTTTGCAAAATCCTCTGAATACCGTACCACTAAATCAGGCCACTACCATTGCGTCATTCTAAAAAAAAACTATAACAGGAGCACAATGACGCAAGAAAGGCTTATCATGGCTTTAATGTCAGTGAAGTCACAAATACTAGAAAGTATCGATGTAGATCAGGGGTGGGCAAATTACGACCCGCAGGCCACATGCGGCCCGCCGAAGTGTTTTATGCGGCCCGCGAAAACCTAAATAAATCAAGTGTGCCCACACATTACACATATTAAAAATGCAAGTATATTAAAAATAAATAATGGTAAATATATAGAGAAATGATTGAAACTTTTGATTCTTATCACTTAGAATAATGAGGCTAAAGAAACATTGTCTCTAAACTTCCTTCTAAAAAGTTTAAAGAAAACGAAGATTATATTTAAAAGCAGTATTTCCATAAATTCAGTAAAACATATAAGCCCAGGCCAGTATTTATTTATTCAATGCTATGAAGAAATGTGTTGAAAGAGTTGGGTTGGCTGGTAATGATGGCAAGGGTAACAACTGATGGAGCTTTGACTGAGAAAAACCTTTTTAGTAAAAAAAAATAAATATCCCAACCATAATTTAGTAACTGCAAACTTTACACAAAGCTACATTGAATTCGAGCGTATTAAGAGGAAACACACCAAAAAGAGTTAAAAAGATTCACAGGGCTGTCCTTAGGCTTAGGTAATGTAAGCAGCTGCCAAGGTACGTAATTATTGGGGAATATGCACTGAGTAATTATAGAGAAGGAATAGTGAAACTTGTACTCAATGTTATTGTTCGAAGTACACTAGGTCTTTAATAAATTATATAATTTTAGCTTCTTCACTTTATTTTGTATTTTTCTATTTTTTTCGGAACCACCAAATTCACTTTGCCATTCATATGATATATATGCGGCCCGCCTAATCCCCAAATTGTATAAATGCGGCCATCGGTTGAAAAAGGTTGCCCACCCCTGATGTAGATGATGTTATAGATGTCCTTGCTGAACAGAATGCACCACATGAAGCGATATGAATCGAGATTTATCACTTGTGCATTATTTTGCTAATAAACAACGGTATTATTCATTAAAAGAGTCTTAATGATTAATTGTTTTGGTCAAATTTACAGATATACTGAATCAATTTGATCTTGGTCATATATATTTTTTGCGTACATTATATCATGTCATATATCGAAAGTCAAAATGCAAAGGGCCCCCAAAGAGGTCGGTCCCCCCGGGCCCCCGAACCCCTAGCTACGCCCCTGAGTATGTACATAATTTCTAAAGAAATAGAAATTAGTTTTTGTAATATATAAGAAATACAATGTAATTTCTTTTGTTTTTAATTTATCTATATCCAGAGATTTAGGTAGACTTAGAACTAGCCCAGCCTTATGTATAGTAAAAAAAAAATACTTAGAACCATGTTTGTTGTTGTCTTTTTTTTTTCTACAATAGGGAAAACACTTATAGTGAAAGTTAGATCTATATCTTATTCAATAAAAAAATATATTTTACCTGAGTAGTTGACATCTTGTTTTCAAAGTGAATGTCAAAGTGGTAGCTAGATCTAGACTAGTCATAAAAACTGTAGAGAAGAAAATTAGATCTAGATCTAACTCTAGATTGAGATCTTCATTTGTAGCCTACTTGTAGAACTAGTAGTGAAACTGTTGATCAGTGGCGTCACTAGGGGGTGGGGGGTGCAGTCCGTACCGGGTGTCACCCGATAAGGGGTGACACCCGAGTGAAAAAATACAAATTTCAAAAAAATATGAAATAAATACCAACTTTAAAATGTGTCAGAAGCTAGATTATAAAAGATAGGAATGGTTGAATAAACTTTTAATGGGGAAAAATCAATAGCAAGATTTTCTTGTTTGATAGTGGGCATGTCCACAATGAGAATATCGCGAGAAAACAAAATAGCATTTATGAGGTTTTTAAATTGGGAACAATAAGTCAGCCGGACTTAGGCTACAAAAACAATTGACAGGGAAGTCAATGCTATGATTGACATGAAGATGAGAAAACAGGGGAACATCTTGCGCTTATAGACTGCTTACTACCGCATTGTTTCTGGCAAAGCGAAATTTGGTATATGGTGGCGAATTGAAGAGAACTTTTCATAAATAATGGAATGTTTTCTTGGGATTATGGAAATGTTATCAAAATATGACACAATGCTGAACTAATAACTTATAAGATTACAAGGGAGCAATGCAAAGAAAAAGTTACTTTCCAAGCTTGTAATTATGTTTTAGCAGTGAAAAAGACTTAAGGAGACATAAATACTATAAGGTACTCTGATATCTTGTATTACACCTGTCACCAACTAAATAAGACAGTTCAATCATGAGCATTGAAAGCCTAATTGAACTCAGACAATTTGCCCAAGGAGACAGAGTCAAATTATTGTTACCATATTTCAGCAACAAGTTCTACACATGGCAAGGACCATTTAACATTAACAGAAAAATTTCAAACTTGCTTTATGAATTCAACATTAACAATTCTACCAAAGTACTTCCAGTTCATATGCTTGAACATTATCATGAAACAGAAGACATCACAGCAGACCCTGAAAATAGTTCAAGCACAACAGATATTCCAGCCACTAAAGAAGAAGAAACATCAACAACCATTCATGAGATAGATATCTCATTACCAGCATCTCAAGTTTATAATCAAAAGGTCATCACACAGGATGACTTAACACAAACTTTGAAAGACACTGTCACTTTCAGAGATTATACTGAACTCTCTATCAGTGTTCCTGACATGTTCCCAGTCCTGAACATTGACTGTTATTCAAGAAACAACAACATGAACTTTCAAAGCAAATCAGAAAACAGCATTATGAACCATGAAGTCAACTCCAGAATCAACATGAACATTGACATTGAATCTGTAAGCAGCAAGATAGACATTCAAAGCCACTCTGTAAGCAGTAACATGGAAACTCAGAGTAACCCAAACGCCAGCAACGTTGACAACACACATCCTCATTCTCAATTAACTCAATGGACAGACCTTCTTTTGGAAAGAACACATGAACTTATTCAACTTTGCAGTATTGACAGCTTGAACTTCAACATGTTCAATTATTGCTCTATCGGACATTATTATACAGAGCATTCTACTAACATTACCATACAGCTTCAAAGCTCATTAAACAGAAAATTGAGTTTTGGTATCGGACAGTTCATATTTTTTCCAAACTCAAACGCGGTTCAGTCAGACATTATTTGTGTGCTCAACACAAGATGGAAGCAACAACTTCGCAAACTGAAGGACCTCTTCTTCAAGTTCAGACAATACACACACCATGATGGCAACTCAGAAGAGATCTGAACAGTATATGTCCATCATTAGTATGTACTATAGTCTATTGCGTATTACCTAACTATCATTCATACTCGTCAAGGAAGAAGTTGTGTTTAATTAATTATTTTTTATCCACAGGTGTACCATATCAGTTTTGTTAGCATATGCATTATTTCAGAATCAAGTACCATAAAGAGAAGTAACGAATTCAAGATTTAATTACCAACTACTTTATATTTCAATGCATATTATGCCTTGTAAATTTCTTCAGGTTATTCATGACAAACAGTGTCTCATATTATATTATTTTTGTCTATTCATGCATTCAATCTTGAATTTATTATGCATATACTTAGTTGGAATATTAGATAACAAGTCTTCAATAATTCTATTCACATGTTTATGACACTACATTTGAATTTGTTTCTCATCTCCAAGTTGTTATATTTATAAGTCTTTCAGACCATCGAAATGTATTGCCTCAACCATCTCCTAAATTTTTCATGTGTGGTATTTTGTATGTACAATTTTACATTGATTCTAAACATTTTTCACTACTATGTAAGCATTTCTATTACCATACAAATGCTAAATGGAGGGGGGGTAATATGTCACGTATGCCATTCTAGATTTATTTGTATATTTAAGAGCTTGTGTGCAAATAGAAATCTAAACCCTTGACTGTGCCTCAGGATTTACCCTACGAGCTTTTGTGCAGATAAAAAATCTAAATCCTTGACAGTGCCTCAGGATTTACCCGAGAGCTATTTATAAATTGTCGCCAGGAGACTTGTTTCAAAATCTATTGGTTGGTTTAAAAGAGAGGGATTTTTTTATATAGGTGGCGCTCGTTAAAAGGTGCTAGAATCAGTCTGGAGAGAATAGTCCTCATGAAAGGTTGTGTTTCTAATAGCTCTGATTTTATATAAGATAGAAGCCTTTATATTGTATTTTCATTTCATTAATATGTACCTTGTACATAAGCTGTACTTACGTTCTATTTGAATAAAGTTCCAGAGTTTTATTTTTAACAAAGAATTATTTATTGTGAATCCTAGATCGTCATTTGTTCAACTGTTTTAATTCAAGATAAAATCGACCATCATCCACATCATCATTCAACATAGAAGAATATCTATTGTGACAACACCATACCTAACATAGCTGACTGAAGCTGTAAAATATATTAACAGTAGCAATTTTTATGTTCAAATGACTGAAATATTGTGGCATATTTCTCTTAAGGTGGACCAAAAGCTGATGGTTTTAGTTGTAATAATTTAAACGCCTGGAAAGAGATTGAAAGGAAAGAGAGCTAAAGGACATGGCAATGAAGCTACAATGTCTAGAATTCATAAAGGAGTGAAGGCAGTATAATTGAAAAACAAGATTACAAAGAGAGTTTGTGTGATACACAAACTCAGAGGCGGCCCCCGTCGGAGTCTGATCCCTGTCAGATCCGCCTATTCGCAAGATGTTTCGGATGTTCCTTCTAAGTCCCTGGCTCAATTCCTGTACGCTCACATCCTTAAACTATCGCAATATTTCTGAAAGAACAGTAAAGGTTAAATCATATTTTCAAAAGCCTTTAGTGTTTTTTTTTCTAACCGTGACGGACAGACCAACCAACAGACAAAACGCACAAAAATATGCTTCTTTCATTCTAATGGGGGCACTAAACAATTTTTTTTAAATCTGATTATTTTTTAAATTTAAGAAATTAGTTTAGAATCATGTCATGGCCGGGTTTTACGCTAGTACGCGAAAGTCGCTGCTAAAAGTTCATTTAAAAATAATTATATCAAAGATAAACGAGAGATCTTATTTAGTGCCCCAGCGGTCAAAATATACATCTTCCGTGCTTTGATCTCTCAACGTTAGCCTTGTAAAGCCGATGTTCAAGGCAACTGCCGTACCTCTTTTATGAGTTAATAACTTAGGTAGTAAATACTCATAAGTTGGAACAAAATATAACGTGAAATCCGATGCAATGTGTTAGATTATTAATTGTCTTAAATTAGGTTTCATTTATGTTGCATACTAATTAGGTTTTTTCTCTTTAAATACTGCTAGCATAAAATATTTTTAAAAATTAGATTTTGAGCTTTTAGAAAAAAAAAAGTAGCCGTTGCATCAGAACTTTAAATGATCTATATTATCGTGATGTCAGATTTTCATTTTCTCTTCTACTTTCTGAGCACTAAACGGGACGGACGGACAGACATACAGACAGACGGACAGACAGACAGACGAACAGACAGGCCACACAAAACTAATAGCGTCTTTTCCCCTTTCGGGGGCCACTAAAAAGAATGGATGTGTACACCATTTATTTTATATTTTTTGGATTTATTTCTTAATCAGAGCTTGATTCTAGCATACATTTTTCTCAGTTTTTTAGAAAAAGTTTTATTTCTTTGCCGCTTTTACCAATTGATTGGATATTCAAATTAATGATAAAAGTATCATATGAACAACTCTCTGGTGTGCTTATTTTTTTGCTGTTAGACCCATAAAAGAACATTTTTAGTGTGAGGCGAAAATCTTTGCCGTCGCTCTGAAAATACAAACACTAGAAGAGCACAGCAAAGACAACTGTATATGAATACATGCATACATTTCATTGTTTGAATTTCTTGTTGGCAGATGTACTGAGAGAAAAAATCAACAAAACACAAGAATACCTTCAAATTAAAGTGTTAATTACTGGAAAAGTGTTGGCTAGGCTAGAGCACTTCATTTACTCTACGAAATGTGTGACAAGTTAGCTCAACATGTTATTGAGATAACCTTTGTTAAATCAAACTAGCATGTTAATGCAACAAAAAATAAGTTTAAACGATAAGGAAATATTAGGACGGTACTCTTAAGATGCCTGATTTTTTAGTCAAATAGAGAACAAGAGGTTAATGCTGAGTGCATCTGTCTCTTATATACTGAGCCAGACAACAAAATATGTGAACTAGAATACATCTACAGGCAGCTAAGTTTTGAAGGACGTCAACGAATCTCTACTAATCTTAGATTTAAGCCTTTAACTGTTTCTTGCCAAATGCATATCTACTTGGCGTCTCTGAAGTATTATAAATAGTGTAAATAATTAATGAATTCAAAAGTCTCGAAGATTGATTTCATATGCGTAGTCGTATAGAATACAATATAAATCTTTTCAATGTTTGATTTAAGCTACAGTTTATACGGTACATTTGCTGTTTCACGGTGACTATTAAAGTTTTCTGCATTTGTATTGCAATGATCTTCTT
>JADKLZ010005465.1:23739801-23751458 GCA_021533235.1 Biomphalaria straminea
GCTGCGGATAAATAAGGACAAGTTAGGACATGTCTCTCATGCATCTTGTCGATGCCCTCGACTGAGGTGCATACGTCAGATTGATAAAATTGCTTTAGTGCACAATGGGGAAAATGATGACAAATGGGATCGGAAAAATAGAGGGCTGATAGTAGTAATATAAAATGTACATAAAAAGGGGAGTAATAACATGAAATATACATGGAAGGGGAAGATAATAATCTCAATAAAATACAAGTAGAAAGAGCAAAAGAGGGGGGGTAAAAGAGGGGAGAATTGGACGCTGGTGGTCAATGACCGTGACGCTATTGTGCAAACACGGCCGGGGCCATGACGTGAACAATGATTGTCCGTTCAAAGGGGAGGGAGCAACTCTTGCAAAAGCAAAATGATTAAATGAGAGATGTTTCTAAAGTCATCAAGGCGACCAGCCGAGACAAAGAGAATAAACTCAACTGTACCTACATGTACAATGTTGCGTCAATTATCAATTGAGCAACGTGGCAATAATATTGCCGACATGGGTAAATGTAACATATAAATATATACATATGCAATGTTTAAGTTTCCTACTTACGACAGTTAGAAATACACAATGCACAAATTAAATATAAATGAGCTAAATAAAATACACAGGATGATATCCAGAATGAAATATACACACAGGCTAGTTATATGGAACTCGTGACTAAGTTCGGCGTAATTAACTCACCACCTAATATTCCTCTAGGAGAATTAACAAATGAAGTAGTCCAGGCTCATGTGGCAAGTGCCAGCGGGAGAGTGAAATGAAAATGAGCTAGTGTCTACTTTGAAATAGATTAGCTTATAAAGGTCAGAGGTGAGAGCGGATACAGGAAATGTGACAAGATAGGGATTGTCTCTCACGTGGTCGGCTCGAGACGAATATTTCACATATTGGAAAGAGGCCTGAGATGTGCGGACACACCTTGGAGGGTCGATAGACGTGTGGCGTCGAATGATCTCTTTGATCAAGGAGAGAGAGACACGTGTTGAGGCGGGAGGAGTAATACATTACATTCCTGCCTATATGGTATCAACTGGGAGGGCTGGGCATCCGGCCCTCAAGGCAAATGCCTGTTTGATCTCTTCCCCGGTCAAGGGGAGATAAGCGAGGAGTGGCGACAGTCATGGTCCATGCGCTAGACTTTGTTTCGCGTAAATAGGAAGAAGGTGCGGTTTTGTGAAGAAAAAGGGCATAGAAAGGGGAAATAATTAAAATAAAATAAATAAATAAGGATAAATAATAATTAATGCTGTGATAAAAGTGAGCGAATCTGACAGCAAGTTTTTGACTTGTCACAGCGACATCGTTCCGACCACAGCTTATGCCCAGGCATTCATCTCATTTCCATAAGATGATCCATAGTTGCTTCGCGACTGACGGTGGCCATAGAGATATTTCTGATGTAAACATAACAAACTTCTATTAATGTTCTAATGTTTTAAACTCTGGCCATAATTACTTTTTACTTTACTCATACATGTATTAATAGATACAATTGTAAATAATAATAATTAACAATTATCACGTAGTTATAACAACTTTTTATTAAACATAGTCTGAATGCTAAGATTTGACACTTTTTACAAATTGACTAAACAACATTTTATTTATTTTATTTATTTTTATTCGAGATAAGCATATGTAAATTATCTCTGCTTGAGGTATTTATTACTAAAAACTTAGTTTAAAATTAGCATATATAATCAAGCTATTTTAAAAACACAGATTGAAAAATAATTAAAAGTCTAAGTATTCTGAAAATTGATGGCATATTAATATTTGACAACGTTTTTTTTAAATTTGTTACTACATACACTTGGCACAGCAAAATAAAGAAATACAATATTTAAATTGTCTTTAACAATAGCTAAAAACTTATACTCTCTTATCTTGTAAAACCTTGAAACATAAAAATTGAATTGTTATATTTTTGATAAAAAATAAAAAAAGAATAGAATTATAAACAAAATCATGCAAATAGGCAATAATATTATGTTTAAGATAAGAGAATGCTTCTTGTGTTCGCAGATAATTACCTTGTTTATTCTTAATCATGATCAAGCTTATTAATTTGTTATATTATTGTAGTATTTTGTAAACGAATAATATAATAAATACATGTAATCGTCAAACAGTACATTGACACTAATGCAGCTTGTTATGTAACATGGGAAAACCTGCGCAAAAAAAATATTTCCTCATGGTATTAGTACATCAACCGAGAAAGATAGATAGAGAGAGAGAGAGAGAAAGAGGGAGGGAGAGATGGAGCTAAGTAGAAAGAGAGAGAGAGTGAGAGAGATGGAGCTAAGTAGAAAGAGAGAGAGAGTGAGAGAGATGGAGCTAAGTAGAAAGAGAGAGAGAGAGTGAGAGAGATGGAGCTAAGTAGAAAGAGAGAGAGTGAGAGAGAGAGAGAACTGCTGTAGCGGAAATAACTAACTGCAATGCTTTCATGTCAATACAACTCAAGAAAAACTGGTTGGCTCTATCTTCTATAA
This sequence comes from Biomphalaria straminea, assembly GCA_021533235.1. Taxonomy (NCBI): domain Eukaryota; kingdom Metazoa; phylum Mollusca; class Gastropoda; family Planorbidae; genus Biomphalaria; species Biomphalaria straminea. Next base: position 23,742,328 of record JADKLZ010005465.1, read on the forward strand.
ATGGATGTAATGAAATGTGAAATCAAATTGTGGACATCTATGTTGACAACTGGGAAGACATAGCTAGGACCACACAGAAAGCCAGTGTGATCCTTCTTCCCTAGTGCTATTAGAGCCTGTTGTGGGTTGCCTGAGTCAGCAAAACCAGCGACTTGGCTGATTTTTAGTCACGCAAAAAACGTAATTATCCTCATGCCTTTTATTATTCGTCAACAAGAAAGCGAATGCCATCTCATTCTACATTATATTTTGAAAAGAGGGATCTCCATGTACATGAAAATGTGCGTGACGAGAAAATAAATCTAAATAAATAAACCCTACTAGTTACAGAAAAAGTAGTTATAGAGTTCCACAATCGCCATTGTAAATTATGTATCTTAGGTTTTGGTTTCTTTGCTAATTTATTCTAAGAGGTGAAATTTGTATTTTTTTTATTTTTTTTTTTGGTGTTCTTTTTTTCTATTTAATTATTTCTCATAAATGTTTTTCTGTAATTGCATTTCAGCCTTTATACAATTTCTCAACTTATCATAGATTATGAAGAATTCCAGTTTTTTTGTCTTTTGATACGATGCTGTGAAGCAACAATGTCGTTCTTTCCATCATTATTATTCTCTAAGGTTAACATATGTTTAAGATCTTGAATGATAAGAACTATTTCAGTCATAAAAGTAAAAGTAAAGTGTCCCCTGCAGACCTTGCGATCTATGGGGCAGATGTTGTTAAGATCATCAGATTCTTTGGCCAGCGATTAACGAGCAGGGTGTTATGTGGCCAGCACAATGACCAACCGCATTTACTTTCCCCAACTAAAGTCAGGTACCCATAGAGTTGGGTGGACTCAGGGGCGCCCTAAAAATCACGAAATTCAAATCCCAGTCTTCACTGGGATTCGAACCCAGGACCTCAGATTTGGAAGCCAAGCGCTTAACCATGCGACCACCGCACCCCAGTCATAGTCTTATCTAAATTTATTTGTTTCTTGAACTCAATCTTGGAAGCAATCAATGAAATTTATTCTTTATTCATTTTTTTTTTCGTTTTGCCATTTAATTTTTTCTACTTCAAAACTTTGATTCTATACCTACCTCTCTAGCACTCTTAAGAATGTTTGTGGCATTGTTAGTTCCGTCTGTATAAAATCCCTTAATTTCTGAACAGTCTTTACGAGATCATGAAGTGCTCCGGTTTTATTGTATTGTGATATGATGCTATCGTGTAGCAATGTTGCTTTTTTCTATCAATTCTGTCAGCAGTTTAATTCTCTCATTAGGCTCAGGTACCTGTATTAGAACAAGTAATTTAAAAGTGTCAATAAAAACGATTTGAAAATCTGCTTCATGGCCGAAAGCAGAAGTGACGTCAGCTTAAGGACGGGGAAAATGAAAAAAAAATGTCATGGCTAAATACGTTATCGAAAGCAATTCAGATGATATACATATATCTAGATCTAGTTGTCGAACAATTTAAAATGATACTTATGATGGGTTGGACAAAATTTAAATGACCCTGAAGAGAACTCTACTACTTTTTCCAAATATATTATAGAATAAATTAAAGAACTTACCATTTAATTAATGTATAATTAATAAATTATAAATAGATTAATACAGTTAGATCTAGAATGCTAGATCTAGACTAGAACTAGTCAATGTGACTATTAGTATTATAATATATCCTGTAGGCGATACTAGATCTCTATAATATTGTTACGAATCTCACTATCCAGGCATTCTGCAAACTGCACCATACACCACCAACTGAAAGAACTTGACAACTCCGGGCTCCGAAGTAACGTAAAAGTTTAATGTCAATAAAGAACAGCCAATATAGTACAATTGGCAACAAGTATCACAGGCTGTACAATTATCTCTCCGATAGCACCGTATCGCCGTATCAACTCTTGCACGGGTCTTTCCGTCTCGCTCCGGGCTTGCACTGGGTTCAACAGTTCAGGACTGACTTCACACACTTGGGCTCGATGTGCCAGACACGATCATAGATCAAGATCAAGACGCCAGCCGTCTCAACTGTACTTGACAGTACTCCGCACTGAACCGTCGTAATGCTCTGTACAGAACCACACCGCTGAACTGTGCTGTAGCTGACCGAGCTCTGGACCTTCTGTCGTGAACCCTTTTCTGAACACCGTCTTGACTGCGACACCTCCGCTCTTTATATAGGGTCCTTGCGGGCCTTCTCGAACCGGGCAAAAGGCCGCTGGACGTTTCTGGGTGGTCAGATGACTACAATTCTCGTGACGCTCCTGAGCTCTGTTCACGCCCCCGATGTTTCGCGAACCAACTCGTCTCGGCTGACTGTCGTAACTCGTCACGCCTGACCACTCGTCTGGCCTGGGGCGATTTGTGTCGGCTGACTACTGTTGCGTGCCTCTTCGCGGTGTTGCACAGGAGGTAATTGTCACAACTCAAACACCAACGAAGGCCGAACAAGTAATATAGTAAGTCGACGATGATTCAACGATAAATCACGTTTAATACCAAAGAAGGGATCCGTCGATGTCTTTCTATTCTAGCGTCTGTAGTGTACATCAAAATAGCGTCTTGTTGTTTGTGTCGACTTAAAGCATTCTTGTTTTTAATCTAACTATTCGTCCCTTCCGTCACTAAGTAAAAACTTACCCCTTAATTAATCCCGAAATAAATCTATGTCCTAATCATGTCATAACACTACACACACCGCTATTCCCCCGACTGTGGCGCCACCAGGTTTTTAACAATATATATATATATATATATATATATATATATAAAGCAGGTCTCATCCCTAGATCTAAGACTTAGACTAATTAGAGTACACCTATCTTATTTTTAATTTTAGTATTTATGATAATTATGGCTAAGTGGCACTATAACTATCTATGTAATAAAATACTAACTAGTTGTACGTATGGAATTTATATAATTATATAATATAATAGAGATCTAGTATTACCTATAGTCCTACAATCTAGCTATGTATAGCCTACCTAGCCCTAGTGGGCCTAGTTTATGGAATAGAATTAGATCTATCTACCTCTAATCTAATTCTAGCTAGTCCTTGTAGTGTACAATACTTGATACTAATAACAATAGTTTACAAACTAGTAGAATTAAAAGTAGTTATAGACCAGTGGTCTTTAACGGGGGCGATATCGCCTCCCTAGGGGGAGTTTTCGAGACTTTAGGGGGCGCTGGGAGCTAAAGTGCGGTAGGTGGCGCTGGGCACATAAAGGGGCGGTAAGGGGTACAATGCATAATAGGGGGAAAGAAGAAATTAAAGATGCATTGAAAAAAAAAACAAATAACAAAATTCTTGAAATTAAAGCTGGCAAAACTAAATATAGACAAAGTATAATTAACTTGCTTCTGATTTAATGTAAGAAATTGAGTTCGGTAAACCCAATTTACTATTTTTAAATTCTTACTCTTTTTCTGAAGTCGAAGGGTATCTAGTGTCCTTAGTTCTTGCGCGCATAAACGTTCATGATTTGTTAAACAAAGTGGATAATACGCCTTTTATCCACATATAGTTTAGTTTATCAACATATTTTAATGTTTAATTTTTATGTATTGATATGTAAATGTTAATTAAGAAACACTAGCATTGAAATAGAACAATTTAATTTTTTTTAACAACAAAAAAAAAAAAAAAAAAAACTTTGACAAAGTGTTATGAAAAGTCTCTGGTATGTAATGGAATATTGCAAAACGTTTTAGTGAATTGCCACTAGATAAAACAAAATAATGCAAAAGATGTTAGACTCTTAAATTGTTGTCAGATGTGCAGGGTCCCTGGGCAAATGTGAAATGCGGGGCCCAGCGCTGGAAGGGTAAACAAGATATTGTAGATATATATCCTACCAAGTCAGGCTAACGGGATCGTCCGCCACTCACACTGAAGGCCATTTTAGTTACTAAACATACATCTTACGTAAAGTACTGTACTATTGACCTTCAAACTACATAAACTCGAAATGTTCTCCAGCTTAACTTCTGAATCTAATAAGTCCACAAAATGCTATGAAAATGACATGTGCTTTTGAGGCTAACATCAATCGTGCAATCAAGGATAACGGAAAAATATACCATCAGGTCCATAAGCTCATTTTGAATCATATATCCGAGGTACTGGTCGTGAGCCTTGACGTTTCAGTTCATTGAAGTACTTGCATGGTTAGGTCAATGTTGTCAAGCATTTCAAACAAGCCTCGAAATTGGCTGTTGTGTGGCGCATAAAATTTCTATTGTATTTTTGTTTTCATTTTCTTATGCCTATGTGAACTGTTAAACAGTTAAAGCCGCTTAGAATGTCCAGATGTCTTAATCGAAACTGAACAGTATTTCGAAACCAAAAATGTTATGTTAAGAGCTTAAAAGGTATTTGGTATCATAAAAATATTCATTAATATTGAGCAACAATAAGCTGTAGTTTATGAGAACTGGTCTGGATTTCGAACCTGACGGCGACTAGTGAATCTCTTTTCGCGAGGCCACCATTAGGTGCGGGACCTGGGGCGGTCGCCTCACTTGCCACTAGGCCGCTACTGCTTGTTGTAAACTGAAGATCGCTGAATTTCGAAAGGGGTTTGTTGTTTCCCATTTTGTTAAGCTCTTAAAAACAATTTTAAATATATATTCATTTAGCAACAGTAAGATTCAACGGTGGGCGATGACTTAAAACAGGCTAACGCAAATTAATGAAAGCAACCTACAATTGCATTGATTATTGTATCATTTTTTTTTATATTATCGAGATATTAATTTCTATTATAAATCGACCACTTGCGGACAATGGTTATGCTTGCCTTGAGTGTGGCCAAATATGTAGGTCACAGTTGGGGCTGCGCATCCAAAGGAAATACTGCATGCCTCACTGATCTTCGGACTCAAAGAAAATTAGCCTTATATAAATCTGTTTTAAAGAGTTTTACTATTTCACGTAACTTGTTTGTTAAAAAATGAATTACTGCCTAAAGACAACGATATCTGCAATTAACAAAACAAAACTCTATAAAGAAATTAGGATTGGCTTATATGATGTAAATAATTAAAGAAAAACAATTAAATATCAATAACAATTATAAAACATCTGCTACCGATGTTCAAATTGAGTTGCAGGTGTGCCTCAAACCCAAAAAACTCAAACACAGGTTTACAAAATTATGTTTTCACAAAAAAAAGAATATTAACATTGGAGGCACAACAGAGATGTGGCAACATTTGAATGTTTTAGTAAAATTAAAAAATTTGGTCGAAAGTGGAATTATGTTTTAGCTTTTCCATCAACATACATGGTTAACCTAGATTTAGTGTGTAACAAAATTTATGAATAAGCAAAGAAATAGGCTGGTAGTAGCCACTAGATAAGGCATTCGCCTTGCTTTGACTAATTTGAAGCTTAAAATGTCTAATACTGTCAGACTGTAAGAGGAACAAGGTTCACATTAGCAGATTAGCTTAATTTCTTTTGTAGTAAGTTCATCAATAAAAATGTTTATATTAAAATATAAATACATTTGCAATTAACTCTAAAACCTAATATTCATCAATTAAAAAGGGGACTATTCTTAGTATCTGAAAGAAAGTCATGACAATGAGATTATTTTTTGTGTGTAATCGCTACAAATTATTTAACATAATTTTGTTATAATGATAACAATGGCAAAGCTTTTGATTCCGAAGATTAAGGCTAAGTGCAGTGTTTCAGATAACTACGCAAACCTAGTTGCGACTTGCATATTATCTCGAATTTTGAGCAGACAAAGCCTTGGTCTGCTGGCGGTCTATTTAAGTTTTCTTTTTGTCTTTTGCGCCTTTCTTCAATGATTTTTCTTTAAGTCTCAAATGTTTGTCCAGCAGCTTTTATGAGAACTCTCCAACTGCCTCCATCTGATGCCAGAAAATGCTGTCAGGTATTTTCCTCTATGCCAGTGAGGGTAAAATGGCGCCTGAGTGGGGGGCACTTCTGTATCTCCGTCTTACTTTTAGCTCCACAAAGAGAACGCCTTTAGCATGCGGTCGTCTCCAGTGCGGCATAAGTGTTAGTGGCTGCATAAAAATTAATAAATAGATGACATTTTATTCATATATGCCTTCACGTGATTCTTTGTAAGTGTTTTTCTTAGAGGGGGCGCTGGCGGGTTCAAAGGTTCAAGACCACTGATATAGACTAACCTAGAGTAATCTTAGTCAATTGAACAAGAAGGCCTAGCTATGTCTATGTTCAGGCTACGTCTAAGCCCAATAGCCAAAATTGTTTATGTTTGATTTTGTATATCACTTAAAAAAAAACAAATAGTTATTCCAAGCATTTAATAAAGATTATCCATAGGTATTAATATTAAATATATTAGTCATTATATCTCTATTAGTCGAGATCTAGACCTAGAGCCTAAATTTATATAAAAAAATATAAATAGATCTAATATAGGCCGTTAATAGCCTTTAACTATACTACATTAAACGAGCTTAATTTAACATTGTTTATGTTCTTTCCCCATTATTGGGCCTATTTAGGGACGACTAGGTTAATAATCACTATTAAGTATATAGATATAATAGATAAAAACAAAACATGTGAACTCATAGATGCGCGGTACTGCGTGGGCTGTTCGCTTGACTAGATCTAGAATAAGCCGACTAACAGTAACATATGCAAGGCCGTAAATTGCGAATTTTGACAGAATTTCCCCAACTCTAACATCCACTTTGTATAAATTGGTCTTTGTTTTCAGAAACTGGCATTCCAATAAAAAGGAATAGGGAAACACGCTTATAATACAGCCTTGAACTGAATAATTCGATCTGAATAATTCATCGACCTTGGTTGTCTGGAATAATCTGATTTCGAATGGCGTCGAGATTATGAAATTCGATAGTCCCTAAAACGCACATTCAATAGCTTATATCTAAATAATTACAAACAATATATGTAAGATATTTCTTATGTATGTTTTTTCTTAAGCTTTATGAAACTAAAAAAAAAATGATTTACAAAGGTTTCCGCGTTTGACCCCAAAACCTCTTCAGTTGGTCTTTAAGTGTCATGATAGGGCTCCTGTGTTAGATGTCACAATCTTGTAGGAGAGAAGTAGCGTGCTGCCGGGGATTGTATTACTTGAATAATTATGACTAAGAATTCACTTGAGTAATACTTTGATAATAAAATACAGGAACCTTTAATTAAATCCGACATAAGTACAGCTATGTACAAATAAATATTAATAAAACTTGTAGTTGAACATAGACATACTTTTTATTCAAAAATATTAGATCTACAAATATATGACTGACTTCTAGCAGAATTCACGCACAACTGGACTAGAGCGCGCTTTGCCAGCGTCTGTTTGACAAAACCAACCAATCAGATTTCATTAGGGTCGTGACGTCGAAATTCTACAACAATCCAAAATGGTCACTTGACTTCCCGAGGTGATTTCCCTGGGTTAAACCAGAGTAGGAGTTTCTGTTAAAAACAAAGATTCTATATTTGGATAAGTGGCTTTACTAAATTATGAAATACATAGATAAACTTATATTTGCGTAGGCCCTACGTGACATTAAGTTTAAAAACCCTGTAGATGGTTTTAAAATCCCCCTACGGAGATTTTTGTGGTTAAAAAAAACAACTCTTCAATATTATTGTAAAGAAAACTACTGTCACCAAATATTATAAACGTAGCTAAACGGGCTTGGATTTTTTTTTTAATAATTACTTCAGAGATTTTTAGTTTAAAACCCCTCAATAGATGATTTTGACGATAAAACTTTCCTAATCGATGTAAAATCTAAAGCAAACTACAGTCGCATAATTCCGAGAGACTTGCCTTGAGAGGTTACACAAAATTGAAAAAGACAATATATGGCTAAACAACGATAGCTAAGGCAAATTTTAGGAGTCAGTTATAGAGATCGGGTCTCAATCAAGTTATTTCTATACCGAACTGGGTTTCAACCCATTAGTAAAGTTGTGACAGAGAGTAGAAATGTTATCATGCCAGATAACTAGCCGATCCAGAACTTTGGAGCGGGGGTGGGGCGATATTTTTCCAAACCCTAATCCTAACGCACAGTAATTAGCTATAACTATTATTTTCTTATGTGCTACATTTGTTGTGACTAGGACTTGTGCCCGCCAGGGAGACTTAAATAATTCAATAACACCATCCTTTATCAACTGTTGAATTTCGTTCTTTATAAACATTCTATCAAACGTTCTTAATGTGCACCTAGGAGTTAAAAGGGACGTGTCTACCAAATTTCATGTGAATCGATTAGGCGGTTATGTGGATCTCTAATAGAACAGTGAGCTAGCGGTATTTGGTTAATGCATATTACATGTTAAATGCACAAAATATGTTAGATGAGTGTTCCTAAAACTTTTTCCCTAATGAAACATTTTGTATTTAGTATTGGAGGGGGGGGGGTAATTGAGTATTTAGCGGATCACTTTGCTTATACTTTAGAGCGATTAATTCACATGATGGCCTATTAAGTAGATTAATCTAGTAATTCCTGGAACAATCATTAATGCCTCGCGGAACACTGGGGCTACATGGAACACATTTTGGGAAAAATGTGTGTTTATGAAAAGAAGAATTAAATTCTTCAGTTAACTGTATTGTCACTGTTATGCATGCCTGTACATAGATCCAATTTTTAATAAGAATCTTTGTATGTATTGGGTTCAAACTACACTCCTAAAAAGAATCCTCTCTTTTGGCCTTTGGTTTCTTCTAGACCTTAGGTCACCAACCAGCTTACTCCAGCCTCTTGATTCTGGGCTTTCCAACTGCCCCACGTCTAGTCCGTCTGTTAAACATCCTGTTTCAAATTGCGGCTCATGTCGTTCCCTATGCCTCTCGCTTAGAAGGTTTCAGATGAGGGTTCGCCTTTTTAGGTTGAGTGCAGGTTTGCAAGTATTTACCCAAAAATGTAAAAATTCATGAAATGTAATTATTTATAGACTCACTTTATAAAGCCCACTGTTACCATCGCAGCATTGTGAATATGGAATGGTGCGAATGCGTGTTTAAAGGGAAAGAAAGAGAAGCTTTTGAAATGGAGTAATGTAAACGAAGATGTAAGAGACATATTATTATTTGTCTTATGAAAAAAATCCATCCTTAA
>JADKLZ010005465.1:23751858-23764894 GCA_021533235.1 Biomphalaria straminea
TTATGTCTATGCTATTTTGTGAATGAAATAGTGCGGATTGGGTCCATTCACACCGCGTGCGTACGCCATGGGATCTTCCCTATTTAATTGTTGCTTGCATGTTGTTGCTAGCATGTTGTTGTTTGACCTCTTACTTAGAGGAATATATACATAGATATTAACATCTAAGATTTTTAAATTAGAAACAAATTAAACATTAACTGAAAAATCTTTCCTTAGTAAACTTTAAAGAGCTCCTAACAGAATCTTTTAAAGTTTTTTGGTGGTAGTTTGTTGAAGACGACTACTGAAAAAAAAGGAACTTTATGAAAAGTACATGCTTCGGTAGAAAAACTTGAAAAGAATTTTTTTTTTTAAATCTTAACATATAAAAGTCTACAATTAAAAATAAAAACTTAAATTTCCTTTTCAGGATTTCAATTTTGAAAACTTTTTAAATAGATTTTGTAACTTCATTTTCAATGGACAGATTGCTTGATTTGAAATTCGTTTTTTAAAAGCTATTAATGGTTATTAATTTACTTTAGTTTCTTTCACATGACGCCACGTAGACATGCATTTGGCAAGAAACAGTTAAAGGCTTAAATGTAACGGGTATCACCCGGTGCCGACTGCACCCCCTAGTGACGCCACTGTATATATATATATATATATATATATATATATTGTTACGAATCTCCGCTTCCTATCTCAGGCTTCCATAAACACTGCTAAACACATAACACAACACATCATAGAAACTGACAACAAGAGCTCCAAATAATCTGGTACTTTAATAATGGTAAAGTAAAACAGCCAATATGACACAACTGGCACATCAACAGCTACAAATGCTAAACTGTACATCACAAACTAAACTCTACTGTCTCTATCTCTTCTGGACACGTACATTCACTTCAGGACTCGACCAGGACCGACTTCATAACCAGACTAACAGACCTGGTCTCCTCCGTGTCCTGTCTTGAACTCCTTGCCTACACACTCTGTCTCTGGTTTCTCCTACACACAGGCTTATGATCAGCTGACCATAACAGTGGTCACATTTGCGTGCAAAGTTCATGCCAGTACAGTTCTTTCCCCTTCGATACAGCACGCTAAACTGTTTTGCTGGACTGTGTCACGTTTCAGCTGGCTACACACAGTTAACCCTTTTGCGCCGCCAATAGGGTTATAGCAATATATATATATATGCATGCATGTATATATATAAAATATATACATATATACCGAGTCAGATTGGTTTATAAGTTTATAATTAATAGTCACATCTGCTAATAACACCCAATTTAAGTAATGCTTTTGTAAGTTAAGTCTTGACGAAACAAAGATACACATTTTACGATTTATTGTTTTTGATTGCGATTCGGAAAGGATTTCTTTTTTTAGTATAAGCCATATCCACAAATATTTTGAGAATCCATCTTTAGAAATAGGGTCGTTTTTCTGACTGCGTTCAAAAACACATTTTCATTTAAAACATGACATGCACCTCATCATCAAAATAGATTTCCAGATTTTATTTATGTAATGTTTAACAAAAAAAGAATATCTAATTCATAAAACTGACGTGGGGAGAAACGATTTCTCAATGTTTTTTTTTTCCCCAGGAAAGTCTGATTTTAATGATGTTTCCTTTCTTCTGTTTCACGCTCTACATGCCATTATTGTTAACATTTTGAACGACGTCATGGTTCAATGTGTACAATGCCAAACATTTTATTCATCAGTTTTTTTTTCTTGAAACTTTAGACTAGGCGTATCATATTTCCTAACAAATGTATATTGACCTTTGCTTTTCGAGAAAAATATAAATAAAATGGAAAGAATTTTGCCATTAGTACATTAGTCTGACTCCTTCCACAAGTATATAGAATATACTAAGGAATTTTTCCACTTCGCATGTGTGACAGGTTCAAGCCCACATATGTGTAGAAATATATTATATATCTACACTAAGCCAAATGTTACTTGCTGCCCGCGGGTCTTAATTTGCGTATCACTGTTGATGAAGTCACTAAGAGTGTTTTGTAAACAAACGTAATAATAATTTTATAAGTAAAACGAATGCCGAATGCGTAAATGTAAAAATAGTATTAATCTAATATATAAAGTTGAATGTTTAGCGTATGTATGTATGTATGTATGTATCGAATGGAAATCAAAACCGCGTGACCAATTTTCATTAAACTTGGCAGAAATGTTCCTTGGGTACCAACTTAGGCCGTAGTGTATGTATTGTAGTCCTAAAACAAACTTAAGACCTTCAAAAAAAATAAAGTTGACCAACTCTATTAGACTATTGTATCTAACAAAAACTAGGTCACAAGCCATGTCTAGATCTACATGTGTCGCGCAGTGGTACAAATGAAATGAACGTCATAGGTCATAATTATAATATCGCGCATTATAAATGCATATTATTTAAGTAATAAACTATATACATAATACAATTTACTTTTTATTGTATTTTTTCATAACATTTAAACCTACAACTACCGATTTGGTTTAATTTTAAATCTTTATTTTTAATTTACTTTTTTTTTCTTTCTTATGCGCATTTAGACCTGATAACACCGTTATTGTATCTAGATCTAGGCCAAATCTTAGATGCTAATGTGTCACACAAGTTTTTATTTATTGACTAGATTGCTGTGGCATTCAAATTGTTAGGATTCAAGAGCTATACAAAATTAAACTAACAATATTACATAAACAATTACATTCACGCGTATGATTTGCTTTTAAAATATAGGCTAGATCTATTGTATTGTTGTTGTTTTTTGTCGCCTACACCGCTAACACGCCCAACAGTGTACGCAACGCGTATTGAGGTCGCCAAGGAGACGCGTCAAGGGGTCATGAACTTACATAGCTACACAAAAATAAAAACAGATGTTGACCTTTGAACAATAAATTGAATAATTAAGCTCTATTTTGCGATATTTTTTAATTTAAATTAATGAGAATTCAATATAGACTACTCTCTTATATACATGACTATACTTTTAATTAACAATAACTATTTTAAAATTAGATCTAAAAGCTTTCATTTCATTGATGACCTAGATATAATAAACTACTTTCTTCTCATTTGGAGGCTTGAACTCTTATATTTCTAAAGATAACTTTTCAGTTTCAGACGTGAGTGTATTCAATAATTTATAAAACGTAAATAAACAAGACAGCGAGCTCAATATCTTTACTGATTGTAGATCTACAATATTCTTCAGTAAAACATTTAAACTACTATTGGTAGGAACAATAAGGCCACTTATTAGGCCTACTTCATATAGCTTAAATAGTTGAATCAAAAAAAACATATATAAATCTATAGAGAGAGTGAGATATCTACTTTTTATCGAAGTTAATGGCTTTACGTTAGCGTGTTGATCTACGTCAACACAAACTCAAAAGTGTTTTAGTCATTGTGATTGACTAATTTGATCACAAGCTATTACATGGATCTGTCTCTCTCGAAAGAAATATAACGTTCAACTATTATACATTTTTGTATAGGAAAAAGGGAAAAATGTGCAGATATCTTTGGGAAATTAGCAATGAATATAAACTTTTACTAAACATTGTCTGCATGTGACAATTTTCTCACTGGGATAGTAAGAATCTACCATAAGCTATTAATCTACAAAATTAGGCCTACTCGGCTATGGAAAGACACGGGCCATCATGTGAATGTATTATGCTATTATTGCTAAATTGTGTATATTTCCGTCTGAAAAAAAAAGGTTTATCATTGCTTTTTATAATGAGATCAGCTGTTGACATCGAGAAGTACATAGAAGTCAAATTCATAAAGCGCTGGTTGTGAATGTGTATGTGTTTCGTATGTTAATGTTGTTCGAATTTTTCATCAATATTGTTTTTTGTACAGTAGTTACGCTGAAGTTGTCAATTGTAATCAAAATGAATTTCCATTAAATTGGATCAATAAAAATTATCTTATCTTATCTTTATTATTATTATTTGAAACATATGTGGTTTCTCCAAACGTTGTAGCCTACCTTTTGGACTGGTAAAAAATAAAATGGGTATTGAGAAAACTATTTGTGTTAAAAGGTTATGCAGTAAAACGTCACCTATTCAACTTTTTACTTTTATTTTTTTTAGATTCATTATGCCACCAAAAAAAAGATGTATTGGAAAAATTACACCTGGGGCGAAAAAAATTGATTATTCAAAGGGACTTCATGTAGGCTATTTGTAGAAAGAAAAACCCGAGCAAAGCCGGGTAAAATTTAGCTAGTCTAATATATAAAGTTGAATGTTTAATGTATGTATGTATCGAATGGAAATCAAAACCTCGTGACCAATTTTCATTAAACTTGGCAGAAATGTTCCTTGGGTACCAACTTAGGCCGTAGTGTATGTATTGTAGCCCTAAAACAAACGTAAGACCCTTAAAAAAAATAAAGTTGACCAAGTCTATTACAACTATACTATTTTATGGATCTAGGCCATAGCTTCTTGATGAGACAAGATAAATAGGTCACACATGCGCACAGATGACAATGACTAGGTCTAGCTAGAGCCTAGGTCTAAATGAGTTCTCATTCAAGAAAGCATATTTTTTACTTTTACACACATACACACATATAAGTGTCTATTCATTTCATTATTTAATGAAAATTAATCTTCAAATTTGAATTTTAAAAACCATTTGTACATAAAATCGTTCGCTCTAAATGTAAAAGGCTTTGATCGTCTTGCCATACTTTTCCGTATCGGCACTATTAGGTCTGTATCTAGGCCTACATGTGTCGCGCAGTGGTACTAATGAAATGAACGTCATATGTCATCGCGCAATATAAATGCATATTATTAAATTGATAAACTATTTACATAATACAATTTACTTTTATTGTATTTTTTCATAACATTTAAGCCTACAACTACCGATTTGGTTTATTTTAAGTCTTTATTTCTAATTTACTTTTTTTTCTTTCAGATTTACTTACTTATGCGCATTTAGACCTGAACAACGTACGAAACACGGTTATTGTATCTACATCTAGGTCAAATCTAAAATGCTAATGTACGTGTCACACAAGTTTTTATTTATTGACTAGATTGCTGTGGCATTCAAATTGTTAGGATTCAAGAGCTATACAAAATTAAACTAACAATGTTACATAAACAATTACATTCACGCGTTTGATTTGTTTTTAAAATATAGGCTAGATCTATTGTATTGTTTTTTTTTGTCGCCTACACGGCTAACACACCCTACACAGTGACAGTATTCACCAAGTCAACGCGTATTGAGGTCACGAACTTTCGGCTCTAAATAAAATAAAAACATTGTTGGCTTTTGACGAATACATGCGTTATTTTTGGATTTAAATCATTGAGAGTTCAATATTTTACTCTCATAAATATACGATTGAATATACTTTTACTGAAGAAAGTCTAGATCTAGAACTACTTATTGCGTTAATCGTCTTGACATTTTTTCCCGTAAGTCGCGCACCATTACTTCTTTTGTCACCAAGGCGACGCGTCAAGGGGTCATGAACTTACATAGCTAAATAAAAATAAAAACAGATGTTGACCTTTGAACATTAAATTGAATAATTAATCTCTATTGTGCGTTATTTTTTAATTTAAATTAATGAGAATTCAATATAGCATACTCTCTTATATACATGACTATACTTTTAATTAACAATAACTATTTTAAAATTAAATCTTAAAGCTTTCATTTCATTGATGACCTAGATCTAATAAACTACTTTCTTCTCATTTGGAGGCTGGAACTCATATTTCTAAAGATATGGGAAAAAGAAGTGCCACCAGAATGGAAGGAGGGCTACCTCATCAAACTCCCAAAGAAAGGCGATCTTAGTTCCTGCTTTAACTATCGAGGGATAACACTACTGTCCATTCCAGGAAAGTGTTTAATGGCATTCTGTCAAACTGAATGAAAGATGCTGTAGACCCACATCTCCGTGAAATGGAGAGATCATGTACAGATCAGATAGCAACATTACGTATAATTTTGGAACAGTCCATGGAATGGAACTCCCCTCTCTACGTCAGTTTTATAGACTATGAGAAGGCATTAGACAGTGTGGACAGATAGACCCTCTGGAGACTTTTGAGACTCTATGGAGTGCCTGAAAAAATTAATAACATCATCAAGAAGTCATATGAAGGGATGACTTGCAGAGTAGTGCATGGTAGAAAACTGACAAAGGCATTTGAAGTCCAAACAGGAGTGAGACAAGGCTGTTTACTCTCTTCCTTCTTATTTCTACTAGACATAGATTGGATCATGAAGACAGTAACTGACCAGAAGCAGAACGGTATACAGTTGACACTGTGGAAACAGTTAGATGACCTCCACTTTGCAGACGACTTAGCTCTTCTTTCTCACACACAGCAGTGGATGAATTGATTTATTTTTTAAATTACCTTTTTTATTGTTCACGTCATTATTGGACTAAATGCATGCTATTTGTAGAAAGAAAAACCCGAGCAAAGCCGGGTAAAATTTAGCTAGTATAGCTATAAAATTAGCTAATCGACAAACATTCATTTTTTTCAAATAAAAACATTTCCTTGTAGAATGTAGACCTACATATATTTGATTGAAATTGGAAATGTTGATCCGTGGTGTCAGTGCATTTGAATAGAGTGCTATATTAAAGAATGTAAATTTAAAAAAAAAAATATGTATAAAATGCAAGTTAATAAGTAGATCTAGACTGCGGTCGCATGTGTTACAGTGCATAAGGCCTGCCCTGCAAAATAGTGTCGTATATTTTATGTAGCTCTAGATCTAGAATCTAAACAATTTCAATGTCACAGCAATCTAGTCAATAAATTAAACCTTTAATTTAAGCATATTATAGTAAAAGACTATTAACACTGTGAATGTGATCTCGACCTAGATACATTAGCATCATTTGTTGTAAGCGTGTCGACCTAGACACTTTAGCCGTATTTCGTAATATGTTATCAGGTCTAAATGCGTATAGGTAAATCTGAAAGAAAAAAAAAAGTAAATTATCTTATCTTAACTTATACAATACAGACCTTACTTAATAAAAGAAGATGATTACGTCCTACGAGTCATGCATTCAGTCATGCATATTAACCAATGACTTAAATTCTGCCAAGTCACTGGTTTTCCTGACTAGCTCAGGTAATCCATTCCATGCTCTAATAGCGCTAGGGTAGAAGGAGCTCTTGTAAAAATTTGTCCTAGCATATGGGACGAGGAATGTACCATTTTCCTTGGGTCTTTCTGAGTATTTTATTAGATTTTGTTTTTGTATTTGAAGCTTATGGCTCAGTGTTGTATGTGTAATTGCTACTTTACTTTTGAGTCTTCTGTCCTGAAGGCTTTCTAAATTTAGTGATTTTACTAAACGTTTAAAGCCACTTACATTTAGAGCGAATGATTTTATGTAAAGAAACTGTTTTGTAAAATCAAATTTGAAGGTTAATTTTCATTAAATAATAAAATGAAAAGTCACTAATATGTAAGGTCATGTGTGAAAGTAAACAAATACGTTTTTTTAATGAGAGCTAGTTAAGACCTAGTCATTTTCATCTGTGGGAATGAGTGACCTCTCTGTCTTGTTTAATCATGAAGTCGTGGCTTTGTGACCTAGATTTATATGATAAAATGCTTTCATAGAGTTGGTCATCTTTATTTTATTTTAGGGTCACATTTGTTTTAGGGCTACAATACGCACACCACGGTCTAAGTTAGTATCCAAGGAACATTTCTGCAGTTTTAACAAGATTGGTCAAACGGTTTTGATTTCCATACGGCTCATACATAGATACATACATAAACACATACATACGCTTTACTTTCCCTTTTAAATATTAGATCTATATGTCTATCTATATCTATCTATCTGTCTATCTGTTTATATCTGTCTATATCTGTCTATCTATCTATCTATCCAGTGGCGTACCAAGGGGGGGGGTCGGAGGGGGCATCCGCCCAGGGCGCCGGAGAGTAGGGGGCGCCCAAATGGGTATTACACGCTCTATATAAACAATGCAAATCCACGAACAGTTTGATGGATTTTTACAGCTGTTAGAAAACCTGTATTAAGATGGTACTCAAACTACTACTTGTAGTTTGTCTCAACCCTACTTGATTTCTGGCATGCAGTTTTTTCAAAAATTGACCGGATTCAAAAACGACTGCAAGATCCATCAATGAATTTCCATGACGCAGCACTGGATTTAGAAGGACTGTAGCAACGGCTAAGTAGCATTCGAGAAGATGTTTGCATCGTTGCAGTCCATACAGCTAAAGTTCTGTGTGAAAAATTGGGAATTAGGATAGAAGGAAGAATTAAACGTCGAAATCAGATGCCTGGTGAAAATGCTCGTAATGCAGGACTCGGTGCGGTTGAAGAAATAACTCCCATTATGAAATCAGTTATTGATAGACTAATCCAGGAGATGACAACACGATTTGGTCGTCTGAAGACGTTAGATGAAAAGTTTGATTTCTATTCGACATCAGCAAATTGTTTGCTAATGATACCTCTGATGATATTCAACAGCACTGTGCTACGCTGGCTGACTTTTATAAAACTGATATCGATGGAACTGAACTGTTCGTAGAAATCAGTGACTGCAGTATGTTGCTGAAAACCCGGCCAGATGCTACCCCAAGCAGCCCAATAGAATTACTTTCATTTATTATTTTATATGGCAGTGACATATTTCCAAACTTGCGAATTATGCTGACAATCTCTGTTTCAGTTGCTAGCTGTGAGCGTTCTTTTAGTAAACTAAAAATCGTTTTAACTTATTTGAGAGCTTCAATGGGTCAGGAGCGCTTGTCAGACTTGGCATTGCTAAGCATAGAAAAGGAGCTGGTCGAAACAATTAATTTTGATGATGTCATTGACAACTTTGCTAGTGCAAGATCATGAAAAGTAGTTCTATAAGAAATGGCTTATGTTGCTTCAGATTGTTCATTAACTTTGTTTACAATACAAATTTTTAATTTATTGATTGGTGATTGTTTTTATGCAAATATAGATTACGCATACTAATGGGGGGGGGGGGGCGCCAACAGACTATGTCGCCCCGGGCGCCTGGCACCCTCGGTACGCAACTGTATATATCTATCTATCTATCTATCTATCTATCTATCTATCTATCTATCTATCTATCTATATATCTATATATCTATCTATTAATATAACTATCCATCTATTTGTCTGTCTATCTATCTATCTATCTAAGTATCTATCTATCTATCTATCTATCTATCTATCTATCTATCTATCTATCTATTTGTCTATCTATCTATCTATCTATCTATCTATCTATCTATCTATTTATTTATCTATCTATCTATCTATCTATCTATCTATCTATCTATCTATCTATCTACGTATATATATATACGTATATACTAATTTTACTAATGATTTTTTTATTTTATTCCGGTGGTATCAATTTACATCCAACATTTCACCACGAATGTATAGTAGTACTTAATATGAAGTATATAAATGTTGAATGTTGTGCTAAATGGATCGGAACCATGGAACTAGCTTACTATTTGGTGTTTTTCTTGTGACTACTGTCAAATTGCCTTCAATAAATATCGACCTGTTTTAACACTTTTTTTTCAACAAAAACAAAAGCTCTTTCAAAGATAAATGGGGTTCCATAAATGTGTTCTAAGTTTCTTAAAGTGTTGATATACAGCTTCTGACACCCCTGAAACTCCCGCCAAAGAGCTGTCTGTAACTTCTCTAACAGGTAAAATTTGCTTGGAGGTATGTCATCTGGAGCTGAGATGAGCCAGGTTCTGCATTAAATAGTGAGCTAAGACTATTGTAAACTGGTTTCAAGTTGATGACGTTTTAAAATTTGTTTTAAAATTCCACTATCAAGGAATCCAAATAAGTCTTCTACTTTTCAACCATTTCACTAGAAAAGTTTCCCCTTTCAAATAGGCTAAAGTGATAGAGCCTTAATTTCACTTGCTGGCCTTAAGAAATGAAATAGCTTTGTTTGAAAAGAGTTAAGATGCACATACATCTCATGCGCAAACAGCGAATTGCAATTCTTTCAATGATAAACATAAAGTCTGTCTTCAACTCTTGTTTAGAAATATTAGGAAAGGGTCACAGTCCATCAGGGAACCTAACAATTTATTCCTTGAGATTCCATATTGATGTAATGATTGGCCAGTGAATACAACTGTGTTACCGAATATCAGAAGTTTTAATTCCAAAAATTCACGTACTTTTTGGAACTCCCAGTCGGAACCGGCCTGGGATGTTTGGGGGCCATAGCCGAAGTGAATTTTGTGGACTCTATTAAATATACAAAAAAAAGGAAAAAAAAGAACTAAAATTATGAAATTTATTAAAGACCTTAAAACAATAACATTGAGTACAAGTTTCGCTTTTCCTTTTTTATAATATCATAGTAAATTTCCTGTGCAAGCAATCATGTACTATAGCAGCTGCATTCTTTGCCTATGCCTAGTGACTGCCCTGAGCATAACACGCATTTGGAAGGGTGTTGTATATATGGAATCGATCGAATTCAATGTAGATTTGTGTACACTTTCCAGTTAGTAGTTTATGGTTGAAATATTTTCTTTATTTTAATAAAAAGATTGTTTTTCTCAGTTAAAGCTACATCAGTTTTTCCCTTGCCGTCTTGTACAAGCCAACCCAACTCTTTCAGCGTAGTTCTTCATAGCATGTGGTCAATAACCGATGTGCTTGAAATGAAAAGTATTTATTATTCTTGACCTGTAACTTTGCGAAAATGTATGGGGATTCCTGGCCAAAATTAGATGTTCTTATATGACTGCTCGATAAATGGTTCATTATAAATTAGGCATGTATGCGCTAACGAAAAGATTAAAGAGAAGCTGAAACAATAGTTAGAGAGAGGCTAAAGCAAGAGCTTAAGAAGAAAAGCTGAAGAGATAATTTTAAAAGTCTGAAATTGAGATACATCAATTTAAAATATGAGAATTGGAACTCAGGGAGACGAGAAGAGAAATAGAAGAACAAATAAAACTTAGATGGAAGCCTGAGCTGCCACCTTTCAACTACAATGAAAACCAGACAAATCCATATTTGGTTAGCGATACTAACAGTAATGTTGAAGTATTTCAATCGAGTTGTGAAATAGTGAATGAACCGGAGAAGGATTAAAATGAATAAACTGTTCCATTACAACCTGTTTTGACACTGAAACATACTGGAACCTGGAGATATTGCAAAATTGCATAATTTTTTTCTAAAACAATGATAGGATGAAAGTGTATTGAGAAATAAAAGCTAAACCAAAATGATTGGTAAATTTTATTCTAATCGGCACATATTTATTATGTCTATAACGGTTACACAGATTGATCAAAAATAATTGACACTATATACACTTGATATAATCTTTAATGTATTAATAATTTTTTTTTTTAATTTTTCTTGTTAAATATTGAAATTATTAACATTTTACTTGGTTATTTCAACATATTTTCATAACTATAATATAGAAAAGAAATATTATTTTTCTACCCTTCAAGAAATTAAGTTGACCGGTCTCATCCACGCATTCCTACCCCAGCTTAAGTAGTTTGAACTTCGAGACCACTTTACCAAGAATGAGCGACCAAATGAGGGAACTACCTTGAAGTTTTAGAAAGAGTGTATTAAATTTAATATTGATACATTTGTTAAGATTTGAGGTCCCATTTGTAGTCTTATACATCTACAAAAAGTTATTCACATTATATTGACTATAAAACTCAATCAATGTCATAAGAGACTGCGAACAACTACACACATAAATACAAACAAGCAACCTCAACATCCGATAAATAACATTAAGTAATAAATACCTGTCCTTACTCTTGAAAATGCTTTTTTTTAACTTTTTAAGAAATGCAAATTTGAAACATTATACCTAACTATAAAATTTAAATAAAAACTTTTTTTTCCAGAAAAAAAATGGCTGTTACGCAATTTGGATTTTCTTAGAAATGTATGGAACTGTACTATAAAACAATCCTGCCGTGACAATTTCAAGCTATGTTGTGGGGTGAAATGTAAATAGTCTTACAGGTAGTACTTCTTTATTTTAAGTATTTCGATTATTCTTAATACAAGTTTACCTAAATTTCTTACTGCAAAAATTACTATAAAAATCTTGTAATGCGTGCATTTATTACAAAGAGATTTTAATTTTCATGTAGTATATTTTTATTTAAAGACATCTTTTTTTTAGCTGTACATTTGTTTATAATTTTTAATTCAAAAGACAAGAAGACATTTTCATTAATTATTTTAATCTAACTTGATGAATTACACATTAAATGTTAAAAAGCTGGCTGCGAGCAGGCTTCTCAACAATAAGTCAGCAACACACTTATAAACAAAAATAATACAATAATATAAAATGAATATCTATATAACACAAAGTTATATCTTTACACACACACACACACATATATATATATAGTTCGTCCATCGTGGTTCGATGATGACCACTTTGTCATCCAGTGGGCTGAGGGCTTTGCACAGGGGTTTTATGCCTTCCCATGTGGCTGGTGAGACCAATGCGAGCCCGGAATGTTCGGCTTCACTCTGGGCAGGTAATTCCAGCTGGAGCTAGAGTCATTTGCCTTGCTTTCCTTCTCTGGCGTTTCTCTTTTGCCAGTGTTGTTCTCTTTTCCTCAGCAACCTGTGCGTCTGATCTAACAGCGCGGCGCCATGATGCTCTGACATGTGCCTGTCTCCCAGGTGCCTGGGTCAATGTTGAACTCCTTTAGAGAAGCTTTGAGGGTGTCTTTGTAGCGCTTTTTTTGACCACCTTGCGAGCGCTTTCCTTCTCTTAATTGGCCATACATGAGACGTTTTGGGATGCGGTGGTCCTCCATTCTTCATACGTGTCCTACCCATCGCAGCTGGGGCTGCATCAGGATTGTGTGGATGCTTTTCAAACCAGCTCTTTGAAGGACTTCAGTATCTGGCATTCTGTCTTGCCATTTGACATTTAGTATTTTTCT
>JADKLZ010005465.1:23767691-23779983 GCA_021533235.1 Biomphalaria straminea
TGTATGTATGTATGTATGTATGTATCGAATGGAAATCAAAACCGCGTGACCAATTTTCATTAAACTTGGCAGAAATGTTCCTTGGGTACCAACTTAGGCCGTAGTGTATGTATTGTAGTCCTAAAACAAACTTAAGACCCTAAAAAAAAATAAAGTTGACCAACTCTATTAGATTGCTCACAAGCCATGTCTAGATCTACATGTGTCGCGCAGTGGTACGAATGAAATGAACGTCATAGGTCATAATTATAATATCGCGCATTATAAATGCATATTATTTAAGTAATAAACTATATACATAATACAATTTACTTTTTATTGTTTATTTTTTTTGTTTTAGTTTTGGGCACATCGGCACAGTATAGGCCATGTCGTGCCCGTAGTCCCTTAAGGACTACTCTCCCTCTATATAAAGGTCAAAGTTTATACAATTAACTCGTTAAAATTAAGGTTCATTTACAGTTAAAAGAGCATATGTAAAAATTTTGATATTTGATAAGAATCTAGTGTAAATAATATGTGTATACAGACTCACGAATCAGATCCTCGAAGACAACCCCACCTCCCGGATAAAGCCCAGTACCTTCCCAGGGTCGACAGTGTCAAACAGTATTTTTAAGTCAGTGGATGTGAAAAACTTCTCCCTGACATCCTGGTATCTGGGGCAGTCGATGAGGATATGTTCCACTGTGAGGCGAGAATCACAACGCTCACAAAGTGGTGGCCCCTCTCTCTTCAGCACGAAAGAGTGTGTGATGTAGGTGTGGCCAATCCTAAGTCTAGACATGGTCGTGCTGCCACGCCTTGTCAGACACTTAGATATGGGCCGCCACCGGACATCCGCCACGATCTGCCTGAGTTTGTTGTGATTCTCAGCCTCCCATCGGTCCTGCCACTCTTGATAGGTGGCAGTGGCAATACTTTGTCTCAGGTCCGAGTAGGGAATTTGGGTTCCTGACACTGCTTGGTTTAGGGCTTTCTTTGCTTCTCTGTCTGCGGCTTCGTTTCCCTCTATGCCTACATGGGAGGGGACCCAGATGAAGGTGACATCCCTATGGTTGGCTGCTATTTGGTCCAACAGCTTTAGGCACTTGTGTACCAATGGAATGTCAGTCTTCATCCGCCCCAAAGCTTGCAATGCAGATTTGGAGTCGGAGCAGATTATGAATTTTCTCCTTTCTGATGCTTTCACGGCCGTAAGTGCAAGCGACAGTGCATGCAATTCGGCCGTAAAGATGGAGCATCCATCAGGGAGTCTACGGGAGATTGTTTTGCTCCGAAAGGAGCAGGCACACGCGACCTTTCCATCCATTTTGGATCCGTCAGTGTAGATGGTGCCACAATCTCCGTAGCTCTCCTGCAGTTCCCTAAAGTGGACTTGTAATAGGGTTGGGTCTGTGTTTTGCTTTTTAAAATTAAGGAGGGATAAATTTAGTTTGGGTCTACTAGTTAACCAAGGAGGGTTTTGTGGGGTTTCTATTTTGAAAATTTGGTCGATGGGTGGGGTTAAATTTTGGATGGATTCTCTCATTCGAAGGCCCAACGGCTGTATGACGTTAGGCCTTCGAATGTATATTTCAACATTTATGGGATTGAATACGGGATCAAAAGCAGGGTTCGTGGGGTTAGATTTTAGTTTTACTATGTACTGCATTGCAAGCTTTTTCATCCTTATGTCCATGGGGAGCTCTCCAGCCTCCACATGTAGACTCGGAATTGGTGTCGTGCGGAACGCGCCGAGACAGAGACGCAGGGCAGCATTTTGGATTGGTTCTAGTATCTTTAGGTAAGACTTCCTTGCTGCTCCATATATCATAGATCCATAATCCAACTTGGATCGGATTAGACTTCGATACAGCAACAGCAAGGTGTCTCTGTCAGCCCCCCAGTCCGTATGGCTGAGTACTCTAAGTATGTTTAATGACTTTTGACATTTTTTCCTAAGTTCTTTAATGTGGGGGAGAAAATTAAATTTGGAATCAAGGGTAAGGCCTAAAAATTTTGTAGTTTTTACAACGGGGATTTTCTTTTTGTTTATAAATAATTCAGGATCTGGGTGGAGCCCTCTTAAATTACAAAAATGCATACTAACTGTTTTGGAGTCCGAAAATTTAAAACCATTATCATTTGCCCAATTTTGAATTTTGTTTAAATTTAACTGTAATTTTCTTTCTAAGGTGTTCATATTTTTCCCATAAGTAAAAATGACAAAGTCATCAACATACAGAGAGCACTCTATGCCAGGGGACAGAGCATTTATGATGCTGTTAATTTTGATGTTGAACAGGGTGACTGACAGAATGCTGCCCTGGGGTACGCCCATTTCCTGTTCAAATGTGTCAGAAGTGGAGGTGCCCACTCGGACCTGAAATTTTCGGTCTTTCAGGAATTCCCCTACAAAACGGGGGAGGTGTCCCTTAAGTCCTATAAGCTCCAGGTCACGTAGAATGCCATGTTTCCAGGTCGTGTCATAGGCCTTTTCTATATCGAAGAATACAGCTACTAGATGTTCTCGCCTGAGTAGAGCATTTCTTATGAAAGCTTCAAGCCTTACCAAGTGGTCGGTTGTTGTCCGCCCCTGTCGGAATCCGCACTGGTATTTGGAGATCAAGTTGTTCCTCTCAAGATACCAGACCAGCCTACTGTTAATCATTCTTTCCATGGTTTTGCAGATGCAGCTTGTTAGTGCTATTGGTCGATAGTTAGCTGGGTCAGAGCCGTCTCTTCCCGGTTTAGGTATCGGTATAACTGTGGCTTTCCTCCAGCTGTTTGGGAAAGCGCCTGTTTGCCACACACAGTTATAGACCCCTAGCAGGACTGCCAATGAGGGTTCGGGAAGGTGCTTGAGGAACTAGTAATGGATTTCATCTTCTCCAGGTGCTGTGTCATGTGACTTGTCCAGCGAATCCCTCAGTTCCTCGAGCGAGAACGGTTTGTTGTAGGCTTCATTATTCTCTGACCTGAAGTCAATGGGATGTCTTTCCTCCCTGGTTTTGACTTTTTGGAACTCTGGCGTGTAGTGTGCAGTGGATGATTTTTCTGCTATTGAGGATGCAAGGCAGTCAGCTATTTCTCTGGGGGACGTGACAGTTCGTCCTTGGTTTTTCAAATGCCCTATTGCATTTGATTCTTTCCCTTTGATTCGCCTTACTGCCTTCCAAACCGCTCTAGCAGAAGTTTTGGCATCCAGACTGCCGACAAAGCTTCTCCAGGAATTCCTTTTGGCTGACCGTATGATTTGTCGAGCCTTTGCTCTAGCTATCCTAAATAGCTTGAGGTTTTCCTGGGAAGGATTCTTTATGAATGCAGCCAGTCGTTTTTTCCTATCGCCAATAGCACTTTTACAAGCTGCATAAAACCATGGTTTGCTGGGCCGTTTTGGATTTGCGGAGGTTAGGGGGACAACTTTCCTGGCAATGTCGAGTAGCTTGGAAGCGAAGATATCAGCTGGGTTCTGCTCATCGAGGATACTTTCTGTGATATCCTCTGAGCATCTTTTTTGGAATTGCTCCCAATCGGCCTTGTTCAATTTCCACCGTTGAGGTCGTCCCATTGAGGGGAGATTGTTAGTAATGATGATTGGGAAGTGGTCACTTCCCCGTAGGTCATTACTAACTGACCATTTGAAGTCGTCCAGAAGTCCGG
The DNA here is from genome assembly GCA_021533235.1 of Biomphalaria straminea. Classification (NCBI taxonomy): domain Eukaryota; kingdom Metazoa; phylum Mollusca; class Gastropoda; family Planorbidae; genus Biomphalaria; species Biomphalaria straminea. The sequence continues at coordinate 23,771,337 of JADKLZ010005465.1, forward strand.
GGACGCATATGGTGAGGTCAATGCACGTGAGGGATCCAGTTCCTGGGTGCAAGTAGGTCGGTGATGCATCATTGAGTATGCATAAATCATGTTGGAGGAAGATATCCTCCAGCATACGACCTCTTGTGTCAGTACTGTTGGATCCCCACATTGTGTTATGAGCATTGAAATCCCCAAGGATAATATAAGGCCGAGGGAGCTGCCTCAACAGGTCCTCCATACTTGCTGGGTCCAATGGAGCGCCTGGTGGTAGATACAGGCTGCAGCAAGTGATAACCTTGTGTAAAGTTATCCTAGCTGCTACGGCCTGTAGTGTGGTCTGTAGTTCTACCCTCTCATGGGGGATGTTGTCCTTCACAAGGATACAGACTCCACCTGATGCTCTTTCTGCATCCTCAACATTCCTGCTGTAAGCAATGTAGCTTCGGAAACTGATGTTATCTTTCAGAAATGTTTCCTGTAAGCAGACAGCTACAGGAGCCTCAGAGTCCATCAGTAGCTGCATTTCTTCGTAATTGGCCTTGAGGCCTCTACAGTTCCACTGTACAATTCTGGAATCCATGGCTTATTCTAGATGACCTACTTGGAGCTATTAGGCTTCGGGAGGCCCCCGGAGGGGGTTCCCTTTATTCCTGTGACTTTTTTGGACTTCTGCTTGGTTGGAGAGGAGGACACCCCTCTCCTGGGGGGAGTCCTTCTCTCTGGAGAGGAGAGATCCCTCTGGTTAGAGCGGAGGCTACATCCTCCTCCCTCACCTCGGGCATCCTCTCCATTTTGAGTTCTCCCCTTAGGGAGTTTGTCAACCTCTGATTCAGTAGAGGTTGGGGTGTCTGACTGGGTTCTCTGAGGAGAACCCCTATCAGACATGGTGACTCCGGGTTCTCCCGGAGTGTTGGTTTGGACATGCTGTTCGGTCTCCATGCTCTCATCAGTGAGCACAGAGAACCTGTTTTTTAGCATGACCACAGGGCTTTCTGGTTTCTTTGGAAAGTTCTTGGGCGGAGTTTTCTTCTGAGTTGGAGGAGGAGGAGGGGGTGGGGTCAATGTGTCCGTCTGTGTGGCTATGGATCTTCCTATCTTAGCCGCAGCCTGGGCGTATGACTTTGTCAAGCCGAATTGGCCCTTGGGTAGGGCCGATACGGCTGATTTCGCCTGGCTGAAGGTGCATCCATTTCTTGCCTTGTACTCCTGCACGGCAACCTCCTGTTTCCACACAGGGCAGTCCTTGGAGTAGGCTGAGTGGCCAGCGTGACAGTTCGGGCATTTGTACTGGGCTGTGCAGCCCTTGTCCTCATGACCCTCTCCGGCACATCTAGCACACACAGTGTTCCTCTTGCAGACTGCCGCGCCGTGTCCATAACCCTGGCACTTGAAGCACCTCATAGGGTTAGGAATGTAGGGCCTCACTGGAACTCGTAGGTATCCTGCCTTCACGTACTCTGGCGGTGTCCTAGTTCCGAATGTGAGGATAATAGTGGCGGTCTTGACCTCCTCACCATCCCTGCGCCTTGTAATGCGCCGGGCATGGGTGACTCCTTCAATACCCTCCACTATTTCCTTCTCGGAACATTCCAGCAGGTCCCTAGAGCTGATTACACCTCTGCTGGTGTTCAGACTCTTGTGTGGCATGACTTCCACTTGGAGATCACAGAGTCTTCTGCATTTTAAAAGCCCATCAGAATGTACTTTGCTATCCACTTCTACAAGTAGTTCATTGGATCTGTGTAGCTTAGATACACCCTTGGGCTCTCCCACTACCGACTTGAGTCCCTTGTAAATGAAAAAAGGGCTCAATTTCGTCAGGCTTTTCTCCTCCTCTGTGCACCTGACCACCAGAAATGATGGCCAGGTAGGACAGCTTTTTGTGGCCTCCTCCTTTCTTGTCTCTATGCGACGTTTCTTGCCAAGACATGGGTCTGTGGCAAGTAATGTTTTTTGGGTTTTTTTATCCATAGAAAAAAATAATGTTAATTCAGCACCTGTGCTCCCCACCCGCCATCGAGTCCAACAAGGGGACGGGCCACTCGGATGTCCAGAATGAGCTCGCCAGGGCTACACAGGTGTTATACTCAGTCAGCTGCTGCATCGGACATGTGCCCGATACAGTAGCTGGCTGATTGACCCTCTAGCCACCGCCCTCCAGCATAGGTCGAGGACCTATGCTGGTAGCTCGGCGTGACCAGCCGGTTGACCCAGAGCGGGCCTTCTGGGCCTCAGGTCTAGGGGAACTCGGAGCCAAAGTATTGTGTTGCGGTGGTCCATCCTCAGATAGTCGCCCACTCAAACACCAGGATCTCTTTATCCCCCCTTACCCGTCGCAGTCCACGGCAAACAGACTGGTCCAGGACATTGTGAGGTTTTAGAAGATAAGGAGACAGAGTGATGGTTAATGAAGGCAGACTGAGAGTAAGAGGAGGCAGACAAAATGATAGAAAAGAAGTAGGGCACTTTTGAGCTCCAAAAGTGCTAAGGAAAGAGGAGCGCAGTTTAACGTCATGTCTCAGGGACGCTGTAATGTCAGCTAATGACGTGTATTTAATTTAAAAAATACATACATTATACTTACAACTGTTCCCAAAGATTTTTTAGTCCGTGCTGGTGAAAGTAGAAAGTGGAGAAGTAAAACTGATATGGTTTTCACAACTTCCTTCTGTTAGTAAAAAATAAATAAATATATATTTATTTATTTAACTTGTAAGTTAAAAATGATGTATTTTATAACTTTATGCTGTAGTCATTTACACATTTAGACTTTGTCATAGACTTTTCTAGAATGTTAGAATGTTTCCGTTTTTGTCACTTGGCAATGATTTTTTATTAAACTGCTTCTAGTGTTTAATTTCCTATTCCATAATAGCACCAACAGAAAATTTATTTAAAAGAATGGAACATATTGCTAGAAGTAAATTTAGACTTAAACCAGATGGTTTGCTTCGCTGAATGGGGGACATCTAGACACAATATTTTTGTGCTAACGGCTTACTGTACCTTGTTTGTTTATGTGTAAAATGGTGTGTAAGTCAACTTGTGGATATTTTTTTTTAATGTGTACTTCATAGAAAAATACACGAGCTTTACAATGGTACCAATAAACTAATTGATTAACATTGTTATTATATATTTAAATTTTAAAAATAAAAAGAAGATTGAATTTCTTCACGATAACAGACACATACTTGTTTAGTTTATGTTTAGATTTGTGTAGATTTCTTCTAGAAATTGGTGGAATTTAAGTCACGTTAATTAAATTTTGTATTAATTAACTATTCTTTAGTTAAAAAAGCGTCTAGACAAACAGTGACAGGGATACTTCTAGCCCATAGCCCAAGGGAGAGGTGTGCTTGGTAGAACAGTGTACAGTGGTAACTGCATAGCAGTCACAAGACAACGCAAACGTATGTGTCATTATTACTAATGTGTCAAGTCACCTAATTGGAGCCATCGCATAAGGAAACACATGTGTGATATGTGTTACAGGTACTTACATCACTGATGATAGCTAAGACATCATTTCCATTAGTGAGATATGGTTTAAAGAAGTTGGTGATAAGTCAAAAACCATTGAGATAACACCACCAGGCTTTATTTTAAAGAGTCTACCTCAAAAAAACAAAAAAACAAAAACAGTCAGCGGAGTGGGTTTAGCAATACTGTATAAAAACAGTTTAGCCAATAATGTAACAATTAGTAAGACCTGACAGCTCAACATACACATTTAAGATGTGCGAGTTTCACTGAAAAATGCGCAGAGGGATTGCAACTTAGACCATTTGATAAACTTTCCGACACATGTCGAAAGCCTTAGTCTTGACTGGATTGTCACGAATGCAAGTGAACTTATAGTCAAAACTCAATATTTTAGACTGTCTGTGGCTTGTAATATCATTTTTTTTTTAGATTAGTTTGTCATTTTACCTGCTGTGTTCGTAATGTTAATATACCATCTTGAGCCTACATTTTGTTTTTTAACAGTGCTTTATAAATAAATTATCATTATAAATGAAACCCACCGAGGAGAGGGGGGCCGGAATTTTGTGACTGATTTTTAGCAGCCCAAGAAAGGGGAAAAGATGCTATTGTTTTTGTGTGGCCTGTCTGTCACGTTTAGATTTCAGAAACTAGATAAGAAAATGAAAATCTGTCATCATATTTTAGATCATTCAAAGTTCTGATGCAACGAATACTTTTTTCTTTTTTTTTTCCGAAAGTAAACCATCTAATTTTTTTAATTGCCTATGCAATCAGATTAAAAAAAATACACCACATTTATATGAAAAACTTCAGGGGAGGTAAGTCTTTGAAAAAGGCCACATACTTTTTTTATTAATCAATCAAGCTTCATTTATAAATTGTGTGCATTGGTAAAATAAAATTGTATCTAAGGTCACAATGGAAAATGTATCAATGGATCATTATAAAATAGATTTTCCATTTATGATTCTTATGATTCAATTTAAAAAAAAAAGAAAAAATAATATGAACATCGTTTTGGTTCCAAGTTAAAAAAAAAAAAAAGGAACTACTTTTATAGCGCATAGTCCTGACATATCTTCATGATACACTGAACAACAATCTAAATTAGGTTCAATAGAGGCCAGATGTAGATTTATTAAACAATTTGAACAAAATTTACATCTATAAATTATTAAGGAAATAGTATAATTTTTTACAGTTTAGGGGTGCAGATTAATTTATTATGTATACAGTAGTATATGTGATGAGAAGAGCATAGTGCATTATTATACAGCAGTTAGGCCTTTGACAGTCGCATGAGGTTTGTGGGACATGTTCCCCAACAAAATGAATTACACACAATAAGAGTTGTGAAGAGGCCATTACGAGGAAAGAGCAAACTGTGAAATCCTAGTATAACTTAGCGCCAAACTTTCATGGAGATCCTCAGAGCAGATGGGAAGAGGCTTCAGACATTGCTACCGATTTCTCAGAACGATGCCTATTTCAAAATGTACAACTAATAATTTAAGAACACTGTTGGCATTGGAAAAAAAAAAACATATAGGCAAGATAGATATAACAAGGTATAATGAGACTTAACTTGCTTTTACCAATGTCATTATATTAGAACTTACATAGGAAACTAAATCCCACAGACTGATCTTAAATTAGAGAAATAAAATCGTGATCATAGTTTATACCTGATCAGTTTCATGAATGAGCATCTCTACTTGCATATGTATGTTTATATGAAGTGACAAACAAACTTTTCCGTACAATTTCACATGAATATTATCAACAAAAATGAAACATTTCAAATGCATTCAGAAGTATATTACTAGGTATCACAATATTTTGTTCAGTACGTTTTTGTTTTGTTTTGCTTTTAGGCACATCGGCACAATTTAGGCCATGTCGTGCCCGCAATTCTTTAAGGATTACTGTCCCTCTACATAGCAAGGGCTAAATTCTATACAGTTAAATCATTAAAATCAAGGTCTATTCATAGTTAAAATAGTAAAGGTACTGTGTAGTAAAGGTTTAATAATTTGGTAAAAACCTAATATAAATAGTACATGTTCACAAATTCATAAATCAGATCTTCGTAGACAACCCCACTTCCCGGATAAAGCCCAGTACCTTCCCAGGGTCGACATTGTCGATTTGTGTTTTTAAGTTAATAGCTCTAAAAAAAATTATCCCTGACATCCTAGTATCTGGGGCAGTCAATGAGGATATGTTCCACGGTATGGCGAGAGTCACAATACTCTCTCTTCAGCACAAAAGAGTGCGTGGCGTAGGTGTGGCAAATCTTAAGTATGGACATGGTCGTGCTACCACGCCTTGTCAAACTCTTAGATGTGGGCCGCCACAGGACATCAGCCACAATCTGCCTGAGTTTGTTGTGAGTTTCATCCGCCCATCGGTCCTGCCACTCTTGAAAGGTGGCAGAAAAGATACTTTGTCTCAGGTCCGAGCAGGGAACTTGGGTTCCTGACACTACTTTATTTAGGGCTCACTTTGCTTCTCTGTCTGCGGCTTCGTTTCCATCAATGCCTATATGGGAGGGGACCCAGATGAAGGTGACATTCCTATGGTCGGCTGTTATTTGGTCCAACTAATTTAGTCACTTATGTACCAATGGAATTTAAGTCTTCATCCGCCCCAAAGCTTGCAATGCAGAATTGAATTCAGAGCAGATTATAAATTTTCTCCTTTCTGATGCTTTGACGGCCATGAGTTCTAGCGATAGTGCATGCAATTCGGCCGTAAAGATAGTTCATGCAAATAGGCCGTAAAGATAGAGCATCCATCAGGGAGTCTAATGGAGATTGTTTTGTTCCGAAAGAAGCAGACACACGCGACCTTACCGTCCATTTTGGATCCGTCAATGTAGCTGGCGCCACTATCTACGTAGCGCTCTTACAATTCCCTAAAGTGGATTTGTAGTATGCTTGGGTCTGTATTTTCTTTTTTGAAATTAAGGAGAAATAAATTTAATTTGGGTTTACTTATTAGCCAAGGAGGATTCTGTGGGGCTTTTTTTTTAGAAATTTGGTCAATGGGTGGCATTAAATTATGGATGGATTCGAATGTATAGTTCAGCATCTGTAGGATTGAATATAGAATCGAAAGCAGGGTCCATGGGGTTGGATTTTATCTCAACTATATACTGCATTGCAAGCTTTTTTACTCTTATGTCCATGGGAAGTCCTCAGCCTGTACATGGAAACTTGGAATTGGTGATGTACAAACGCACCGTGATAGAGACGCTGGGCAGCATTTTGTATTGGTCCCAGTATTTTAAGATAAGGCTTCCTTGCTGCTCCATATATTATGGATCCATAGTCCTACATGGATCGGATTAAACTTCGATATAGCAGCAGCACGGTGTCTCTGTCCGTATGGCTGAGTACTCAAGTATGTTTAATGACTTTTGGCATTTCTACCTTAATGTGGGGGAGAAAACTAAAGTTGGAATTAAGGGTGAGGCTAAAAATTGTGTAGTTTTTACAACGGAGATCTTCTTTTTTTTATAAATAATTCAGGATCTGGGTGGGGTCCCCTTAAATTACAAAATGCATGCTGTTTTGGAGTCTGAAAATTTAAAACTATTATCATTGGCCCAATTTTGAATTTTGTTTAAACGCAACTGTAATTTTATTTCAAAGGTGTTCCTATTTTTCCGATATGTAAAACATCAATATACAGAGAGCACTCTATGCCAGGGGCAGAGCATTTATAATGCAGTTAATTTTTAATGCTTTTTATTTTAATGTTAATTAGGGTGACTGACAGAATGCTGCACTGTGGTACACCCATTTCCTGTTCATAGTTGTCAGAAGCGGAGTTGCCCACTCGGACCTGAAATTTTCGATCCTTCAGAAAGTCTCCTACAAAGCGGGGAATGTGTCTCTTAAGCCCCAAGTCACGTAGATTGCCATGCTTCTAGGTTGTGTCATAGGCTTTTTCTATATCAAAGAATACAGCTACTAGATGTTCTCGTCTGAGTAATGCATTTCTGATATACGCTTTCAGCCTTACCAGGTGGTCATTTGTTGTCCGCCCATGCCGGAATCCGCACTAGTAGTTGGATATCACTTAATTTCTCTCTATGTCCCAGTCCCGCTTACTGTTTATCATTCCTTATTAGTGCTATTGGTCGATAGTTAGCTGAGTCAGAGCCGTCTCTTCCCGGTTTAGGTATCGGTATAACTGTGGCTTTCATCCAGATGTTTGGGAAACCGTCTGTTTGCCACACACAGTTATAGACCCCTAACAGGACTCCCGATGAGGGTTCGGGAAGGTGCCTGAGGAACTGGTAATAGATTTCATCTTCTCCATGCGCTGTGCCATGTGACTTATGTACTTCTGACGCAAGTTGTAACGAATTTCTACTATCCAGTCTCTTTGCAAACACGATACATTTTATTTCAAATACATCAGAATTGGCAACAACATTAACTGTACAAAAAAACAAGCATTGCTCGGGACTTGACACAGCGTGCTGGTTTTGACTTCGCCTCGTTCTGGTCACATTGCGGGGTAATGTGAAATGTTGTGATTCTGACACACTCGCTCTAATATAGCATCTCTACTGGCCTTCTCAAACCATCTTGCCACTCTAGTTGATCACTTTCGTCGTGACTTGCGTGCCTTATCTTTAGGACACCAGTCTCTGCCGAACTGACGTGTATTGTCACTAGTCACGGTTGACCGATCATCCTGTGCTGGACTGGGGCGAGTTGGGTAGGCTAAAACACACAGCACTATCCCCATCTGTGTCCCAGGTTTATATTAATATATAATCATACAATGCGCGTTTATATTAAAAAAAAACAAACAAACTTTCTGTTAACTGATAGAAGCTAATGCATCAGAAAACACATAAATATATGATACTTATACATTCTTATAACATTTTTTAACAGTTGGCAAAAATGTATGAATAGATTAAAAAAAAAACAACTAAATATATGGTTTTTCTTTCTAAATATTATTTTCTCGTAAATGAATGTCTTTACAGAGGTATATGTTAAAATCTACATTATCAAATTTAAAAAAAAACTAATCGATTTGCTTCCAGAAAATTGGACCAGAAAATTACATTCTACGAAATATAAAAAAACTGCATGTGCAATAGTTTTAAAGATGTGAGCATAACAAATGGATGGACAGACAGACCACTGAC
>JADKLZ010005465.1:23782621-23820182 GCA_021533235.1 Biomphalaria straminea
CGGACACATTGACCCCACCCCCTCCTCCTCCTCCTCCAACTCAGAAGAAAACTCCACCCAAGAACATCACTCAAAAGAAACCAGAAAGCCCCGTGGTCATGCTACAAAACAGGTTCTCTGTGCTCACTGATGAGAGCATGGAGACCGAACAGCATGTCCAAACCAACACTCCGGGAGAACCCGGAGTCACCATGTCTGATAGAGGTTCTCCTCAGAGAACCCAGTCAGACACCCCAACCTCTACTGACTCAGAGGTTGACAAACTCCCTAAGGGGAGAACTCAAAATGGAGAGGATGCCCGAGGTGAGAGAGGAGGATGTAGCCTCCGCTCTAACCAGAGGGATCTCTCCCCTCCAGAGAGAAGGACTCCCCCCAGGAGAGGGGTGTCCTCCTCTCCAACCAAGCAGAAGTCCAAAAAAGTCACAGGAATAAAGGGAACCCCCTCCGGGGGCCTCCCGAAGCCTAATAGCTCCAAGTAGGTCATCTAGAATAAGCCATGGATTCCAGAATTGTACAGTGGAACTGTAGAGGCCTCAAGGCCAATTACGAAGAAATGCAGCTACTGATGGACTCTGAGGCTCCTGTAGCTGTCTGCTTACAGGAAACATTTCTGAAAGATAACATCAGTTTCCGAAGCTACATTGCTTACAGCAGGAATGTTGAGGATGCAGAAAGAGCATCAGGTGGAGTCTGTATCCTTGTGAAGGACAACATCCCCCATGAGAGGGTAGAACTACAGACCACACTACAGGCCGTAGCAGCTAGGATAACTTTACACAAGGTTATCACTTGCTGCAGCCTGTATCTACCACCAGGCGCTCCATTGGACCCAGCAAGTATGGAGGACCTGTTGAGGCAGCTCCCTCGGCCTTATATTATCCTTGGGGATTTCAATGCTCATAACACAATGTGGGGATCCAACAGTACTGACACAAGAGGTCGTATGCTGGAGGATATCTTCCTCCAACATGATTTATGCATACTCAATGATGCATCACCGACCTACTTGCACCCAGGAACTGGATCCCTCACGTGCATTGACCTCACCGTATGCGTCCCCGGACTTCTGGACGACTTCAAATGGTCAGTTAGTAATGACCTACGGGGAAGTGACCACTTCCCAATCATCATTACTAACAATCTCCCCTCAATGGGACGACCTCAACGGTGGAAATTGAACAAGGCCGATTGGGAGCAATTCCAAAAAAGATGCTCAGAGGATATCACAGAAAGTATCCTCGATGAGCAGAACCCAGCTGATATCTTCGCTTCCAAGCTACTCGACATTGCCAGGAAAGTTGTCCCCCTAACCTCCGCAAATCCAAAACGGCCCAGCAAACCATGGTTTGATGCAGCTTGTAAAAGTGCTATTGGCGATAGGAAAAAACGACTGGCTGCATTCATAAAGAATCCTTCCCAGGAAAACCTCAAGCTATTTAGGATAGCTAGAGCAAAGGCTCGACAAATCATACGGTCAGCCAAAAGGAATTCCTGGAGAAGCTTTGTCGGCAGTCTGGATGCCAAAACTTCTGCTAGAGCGGTTTGGAAGGCAGTAAGGCGAATCAAAGGGAAAGAATCAAATGCAATAGGGCATTTGAAAAACCAAGGACGAACTGTCACGTCCCCCAGAGAAATAGCTGACTGCCTTGCATCCTCAATAGCAGAAAAATCATCCACTGCACACTACACGCCAGAGTTCCAAAAAGTCAAAACCAGGGAGGAAAGACATCCCATTGACTTCAGGTCAGAGAATAATGAAGCCTACAACAAACCGTTCTCGCTCGAGGAACTGAGGGATTCGCTGGACAAGTCACATGACACAGCACCTGGAGAAGATGAAATCCATTACTAGTTCCTCAAGCACCTTCCCGAACCCTCATTGGCAGTCCTGCTAGGGGTCTATAACTGTGTGTGGCAAACAGGCGCTTTCCCAAACAGCTGGAGGAAAGCCACAGTTATACCGATACCTAAACCGGGAAGAGACGGCTCTGACCCAGCTAACTATCGACCAATAGCACTAACAAGCTGCATCTGCAAAACCATGGAAAGAATGATTAACAGTAGGCTGGTCTGGTATCTTGAGAGGAACAACTTGATCTCCAAATACCAGTGCGGATTCCGACAGGGGCGGACAACAACCGACCACCTGGTAAGGCTTGAAGCTTTCATAAGAAATGCTCTACTCAGGCGAGAACATCTAGTAGCTGTATTCTTCGATATAGAAAAGGCCTATGACACGACCTGGAAACATGGCATTCTACGTGACCTGGAGCTTATAGGACTTAAGGGACACCTCCCCCGTTTTGTAGGGGAATTCCTGAAAGACCGAAAATTTCAGGTCCGAGTGGGCACCTCCACTTCTGACACATTTGAACAGGAAATGGGCGTACCCCAGGGCAGCATTCTGTCAGTCACCCTGTTCAACATCAAAATTAACAGCATCATAAATGCTCTGTCCCCTGGCATAGAGTGCTCTCTGTATGTTGATGACTTTGTCATTTTTACTTATGGGAAAAATATGAACACCTTAGAAAGAAAATTACAGTTAAATTTAAACAAAATTCAAAATTGGGCAAATGATAATGGTTTTAAATTTTCGGACTCCAAAACAGTTAGTATGCATTTTTTGTAATTTAAGAGGGCTCCACCCAGATCCTGAATTATTTATAAACAAAAAGAAAATCCCCGTTGTAAAAACTACAAAATTTTTAGGCCTTACCCTTGATTCCAAATTTAATTTTCTCCCCCACATTAAAGAACTTAGGAAAAAATGTCAAAAGTCATTAAACATACTTAGAGTACTCAGCCATACGGACTGGGGGGCTGACAGAGACACCTTGCTGTTGCTGTATCGAAGTCTAATCCGATCCAAGTTGGATTATGGATCTATGATATATGGAGCAGCAAGGAAGTCTTACCTAAAGATACTAGAACCAATCCAAAATGCTGCCCTGCGTCTCTGTCTCGGCGCGTTCCGCACGTCACCAATTCCGAGTCTACATGTGGAGGCTGGAGAGCTCCCCATGGACATAAGGATGAAAAAGCTTGCAATGCAGTACATAGTAAAACTAAAATCTAACCCCACGAACCCTGCTTTTGATCCCGTATTCAATCCCATAAATGTTGAAATATACATTCGAAGGCCTAACGTCATACAGCCGTTGGGCCTTCGAATGAGAGAATCCATCCAAAGTTTAACCCCACCCATCGACCAAATTTTCAAAATAGAAACCCCACAAAACCCTCCTTGGTTAACTAGTAGACCCAAACTAAATTTATCCCTCCTTAATTTTAAAAAGCAAAACACAGACCCAACCCTATTACAAGTCCACTTTAGGGAACTGCAGGAGAGCTACGGAGATTGTGGCACCATCTACACTGACGGATCCAAAATGGATGGAAAGGTCGCGTGTGCCTGCTCCTTTCGGAGCAAAACAATCTCCCGTAGACTCCCTGATGGATGCTCCATCTTTACGGCCGAATTGCATGCACTGTCGCTTGCACTTACGGCCGTGAAAGCATCAGAAAGGAGAAAATTCATAATCTGCTCCGACTCCAAATCTGCATTGCAAGCTTTGGGGCGGATGAAGACTGACATTCCATTGGTACACAAGTGCCTAAAGCTGTTGGACCAAATAGCAGCCAACCATAGGGATGTCACCTTCATCTGGGTCCCCTCCCATGTAGGCATAGAGGGAAACGAAGCCGCAGACAGAGAAGCAAAGAAAGCCCTAAACCAAGCAGTGTCAGGAACCCAAATTCCCTACTCGGACCTGAGACAAAGTATTGCCACTGCCACCTATCAAGAGTGGCAGGACCGATGGGAGGCTGAGAATCACAACAAACTCAGGCAGATCGTGGCGGATGTCCGGTGGCGGCCCATATCTAAGGGTCTGACAAGGCGTGGCAGCACGACCATGTCTAGACTGAGGATTGGCCACACCTACATCACACACTCTTTCGTGCTGAAGAGAGAGGGGCCACCACTTTGTGAGCGTTGTGATTCTCGCCTCACAGTGGAACATATCCTCATCGACTGCCCCAGATACCAGGATGTCAGGGAGAAGTTTTTCACATCCACTGACTTAAAAATACTGTTTGACACTGTCGACCCTGGGAAGGTACTGGGCTTTATCCGGGAGGTGGGGATGTCTTCGAGGATCTGATTCGTGAGTCTATATACACATATTATTTACACTAGATTCTTATCAAATATCAAAATTTTTACATATGCTCTTTTAACTGTAAATGAACCTTAATTTTAACGAGTTAATTGTATAAACTTTGACCTTTATATAGAGGGAGAGTAGTCCTTAAGGGACTACGGGCACGACATGGCCTATACTGTGCCGATGTGCCCAAAACTAAAACTAAAACTAAACTGACATTACATAACTAATACGAAAATGCGTGAGTAAGATGTATCTGAAAATATGCATTTCCACCTCTAAAGCAAAAAAAAAAAAGAAAAAAAGGTTACAAAGAAACAGAAACTCCTAATCAGACCTCGAAGTGCTCCTACCAGGCAGGTATATAGGCAGGTTTTAATAATTTCAGAAATGATAGAACAAAATTCTATCAAAGGCAAATGACAGAGACCAAAGCATGGGAAGCGTGGTCGAGAGGCTAAGTGCGGCTTGAGCTTGGCTTGATTGGCTACCTAGAAGGGGGCTCGAGGTTCGACACCCTACTCGGGCAGAGTTGTGTTTACTGAGCGCCCAAAGGCAGCACGGGAAACCAACTCCTAGATACCCCCTCCCCCCCCCCCACTGGTCCACAAATGAGATTGGGCCAAAGCGCTCTGAGCATGCTGTAAGCATGAAAGTAGCGCTATATAAAAGGCAATAATAATAATAGTGAAGACAGATGTGCCTGGCCTAACTGATTTCATATATAACTATTATCTTATTGATCTATTTTTTTTTTATTTTTTCTTGTAAAGGGTCAATGTATTGTTCAAAGCTACAAGGAAAATAAAATTATTTACAAAAAAATACTTAAGTTACATGACCTCATGCGTAGTGTTGTGCTGTAGTTTACAAGATAATATGAAAAGTGTTCAATCAGATGTGGTTTTAAATTATGTTCCACTTATATTATTATTATTGTTTTTGTAAATGTAGTAGTTACTATGACAGAACCTAGCTTAGCAATGCATTTGTTAAACAAAATAAATTTTTGACAAAAAAATCTAAAAATGTTTACATAAATGTGTTACAAATATATAAGACAGTCATCTCCCTTACTAAATAGCCACCTTTGTTTGTTACTATTAATAGTGATAGTTGCACAAATTGTTACAAATATGTTAGACAGTCATCTCCCTTACTAAATAGCCTCCTCTGTTTGTTACTATTAATAGTGAATAGTTGTAAAAATGTATTTTTATCAAAAACATAGTTGACTAAAACAATTACATTTTCCGCGTTCAGAAAAGAAAAAAAGTAGCCATTGCATCTGAACTTTAAATGGACTAAAATATCATGATGTCGGATTTTAACTATCTTTTCTAGTTTAAGGGATCTAAACGGGGTAAACGGACAGACCACACAAAACTAATAGTGTCTATCTTCCTTTTGGGGGCTGCAAAAAAAAAAAAAGTAGTTATTGCAATTATATAGATCATTGCGTCATCTTATTAGATTTCCCACAAATTGGTAAAGTTGTTTTGCTTTGTTTTGTTTTTTTGCAATCGCATGCGCTGTTGTAACCTACCTCTTATTAATTTGAATAATAGTCCACTATAACCATGTATTGTTTGTAACATATTCAGAAAAAATCAATTTCAACCTTGCCCTAGGGATTAGAACCTATTTTATGCAGATTTATTGATTCTCTCTGATTTGCTGCTTTGCTTTTCTGACAAATGTAACATGAGTTGGCTATTACCTTTATTTTTGCTGATATTCCGGGCCAGAAAACTGTTGTTTTATTTTGCTCTTCTTTTCATTTAGTCTCATCCATGTGCTAGACCGTTTCTTCATTTTCCTTGTAAACTGATATGCTCTTCTTTCAACAAGGGTCTGTCTTGATTTGTTAACATGTCTCTTAGTGAAATTTTTTTTGAGCTCAGTAGTAGACTATTATGTTTATCTGGCCATCTGATAGGGATTCAATGTGTGCCAAGTATCAGCTATGAAAAAATATTTAACATTTAACATACTGAAACTGAATATCTTAACAACAAATGTACATCATTAGATGTTGTAATCTTCTTAAAGCAGAATCAAGAGGTTTTTGAATCATGTTTTTGTAGTTTAAAATCAATCTCATCAGATACTGTTGTGACAAGTAGGTCAAAGATGGTGGCCGTTTAGGTGTCTAGGGGGTATAGATAATTTGAGGACCTTAACTTGCACATAAAACTTACAGGCACAGCGTTATGAATGCAGGCAACAAATACTATTATGTAAAATATATGTACAGTTTAATGATAAAAGGAAAAATAAGTGAAAGTATAAAATGTTGTACAGTGTTAGGAGGGGCCTAACTATTTACATAAAAAGATGACTATCATCATGAGATATGAGAACCAAGTGGTCTGAGTGTCATTAGGCTTGTTGCTTAGCTTTAAGTGTTATGCTGCGCTGACGAGACTGGTATGGCTGATGCTGAGTTGTCTGTGGGTGGGCTGGCGTGATCGATCCTAGCGCACGGGACAGTCCAACTATACGTAGCTGCAGGGACGGGCCTTCTGGCAAGCGGTTGTTGGTCGGACTCTTGTGAGTAGTTGGTAAGGCTGGTATCTTCAGATCTGGTGTCAGCAGACTGGTATCAGCGTTACGGAGTTAACGCTTCAAGTAGATGTAGCCTGTAATAAAAGCTGCAACGAGATGCGTAGATCGGTTTAGCCATAATGATGACATTGGGAGGTAGACGCCTTTTCATGAAGGACATCTTCAGAATGTTAAATAGAAACTATAATCTAGTTTCACAATAGTAAGGGGAGTTAATCAATTAAATATTACATCTCATTAGGGGAGACAATAATAATAATAGTAGTGAAGTCCCACAAGGGCGATAACACATAGTAATGTAACATTTAGTGTGTAGAAACTATAACTTAGTTTCACAAGTATCAAAGGGAGTTTATATATATATATATATGTATATCGTATCTCATCAGGGGAGAATACAATACTAGTGATAGTGGAGAAGTCCCACAAAGGGGGTAACGATTAGTCAACAGTGACGTACACCCGCCAAGGCGAGATCATCACGAGTAGCTAGAGTAACGAGATGAAAGGGGAAAGGGGGGGGGGTGGCTGATGGTCAGTGACCAGGTGTCCACTGTTTACATCTGGCCGTGTGGCCTGAACAATAGAGTACGGTTGAAGGGAGATAAGGCCCGTTCAAGGGACTCAATCTCTGAAGTTAAAATTTAATCCAAGGGGAAATAATTCATGTCTCTTCTGAGCGCAGGGTCAGTGTGCCATTTAAAATCAAGGCGATCAACCGAGATAAGATAATGATAGGATAAGATAAATAAGATAATGTATACATGGTTTTACCTAAGTGATATAATCTGGCCGACAGGCCGATAAAATAGAATATAGTACATTAATAATAACGGCATTCCTTGTCACGGAATGAGCGTAAAATATACTTGGTAATATGACATGTTACATAAATATTATGATAGTTCCCGGCCAAGGAGTTTATTAATAAAACATAGAGGGCTCGTGTCGAGCAGTAATTTATCAGCGATAAATTAATAATAGTTAAAGCTAAGGAGCTAAATACATGTGGCAAGAATTGTCAATAAATTCTAGTCCAGATAAAGTGGATGACTTTGACTATTTAGTCGTACAAGTTATGATGATAAAGTATAATACATAAAGTGACTACTTGCATAATCCAAGATAAGAATTACACAAATATGTACACAAATATAATGCACTAAATAAATGCACAAATATATAAATACACATAGTAATAGGCCATTAAACACAAACCATATAAAGCTTACCACCGAATCCAAGTAAAGAATGTAATAAATGAATAAATAAGCTCGAGCAGAGATATGTATCTTCAATCTCAGCTCTCAAGAAAGAAATGACATGAAAATAGAAAATTCTATTTCTTTTAGCCGCGTGTGTCAGGAGGCGGGGCGAAAGGGGAAAGACATACATTCAAATGTGACAGACTGACTGGCTTGCTTAGACAAAGAGATCCCTGCTTGTCCTAGCCGCGTGTTTCCGGCGTAGACACAGGGATAGGTACTTGAAAGAGCAAATGTGGTCACCTCTTTGAACAAAGATAAAGCCGAATATATCGTAAACCAAGGAATAATTCACACAGGATGGGCCCAACGTAGAGATATGATAGTCGGGCTAAACATAGTTGAATGTTTGAACTATCCCCGGTCAAGGGCAGATTAGCGACAAGTGGCCTTTGTTGATAGCTTGACTAGACAAGTGTTAGCTTAAGAAAGCTCAAGATGACGTCGAAGTCTGGCGAGAGGTATGGGGGGGGGAGGGAAGGCGGTAATAGGGCATTTTGTTGTAGGTGTGCCAAATTTACGTGAATAAAATGGAACACTAAAATAAATTAATTAAATCCCTTTTATCGGGTGATACTGTGACGGGTCGCCTCGTGTGACGTGTATTTAGCTTGTTTGGTGTCTAGGGGATGATTATTTTTGGAATTATCACACACTGACCCATCAGCAGATAAATCGGGAGCAGACACGCAACATGACAAGCAATTAAGAGAGATACAAGTTGATAAAAATATAAAGAATATTTATTTACATAAATATTTACATAGAAAAATGAAAGGGGGAGGGTTTGTATCTAACTCTATAATCAATGCTATATTTGATCATCACTTATGCACGTAATGAGAGAATGTGTCACTTTGTCCTTGATATTTTGCTCCTTTCTTGATTGAATCGTAGTTGTCTGTATCCTGGCTTGAAGTGGCGTTTCTAGAGGGCAGAAGGGCGCCGATGATATAGTCCTGGTGGAGTTTCAGTCCAAAAGTCCTAATATCTGTAGTGGGCACAGTAGGGCGGGTGGCCGGCTACCGTGGGCACAAGTGTACTGCGGGCAGAGCTGATCTGTCGTGGGCAGCGTAGAGGGCAGTATAAGTCCGGTGAATTGGCGAAGCTATGACGTCTCGCACAGAGCGGATCTATAGGGACGTCGTACTTAATGGGCTGACAGGCGGACTGTCAAATAGGCAGGCTTGAGCCGATAGCGCCAAGTGGACGATGAGTAGTGACTTTCAGCGCTGAAAAGCACTTAATAGTACGTGGTACTCGTTGTGGATTTAAGTAAGCAAGCGGTACTGGTTAGTACCAAATAGGCGAGTGTAGTATAGGCTAGCGCCAAGTAGGTAGATGGAACTCAATGCAAATAGGCAGATGTGTCAATACACATAGACAAGTAGGCAGACACCTGAGGGAGGCTGCGGATAAATAAAGACAAGTTAGGACATGTCTCTCATGCATCTTATCGATGCCCTCGACTGAGGTGCATTCGTCAGATTGGTAAAATTGCCTTAGGGCACAATTGGGAAAAATGATGACAAGTGGGATCGGAAAAATAGAGTGTTGATAATAGTAATATAAAATGTACATAAGAGGGGAGAAAGTAATATACACGTACATAAAAATGGAAATAAGAGTCTCAATAAACTACAAGTATAAAAGAGCAAAAAGGGGGGTAAGAGAGGGGAGAATTGGACGCTGGTGGTCAATGACCGTGACGCTATTGTCCATACACGGCCGGGGCCATGATGTGAACAATGATTGTCCGTTAAGGGGAGGGAACAACTCTTGCAAAAGCAAAATGATTAAAAGGGGTAGATAATCCAGGTACCTCTTCTAATATCATCACGGCGATCAGCCGCGATAAATGAAATAAAATGCGAGGTCAAAATATAGATAATGTTGCGTCAATGATGAATCGAGCAACGTGGCAATACTATTGCCGACATAAGTAAATGTAATATATAAATATATACATAGGCAATGGTCAAGTTTTCTACTTACGACAGTTAGAAATACACAATGCACAGATTAAAATATAAGTAAACTAAATAAAATACACAGGATAATATCCAAAATGAAATATGCACATAAGCTAATAAAATGGACTTATAATTTACGCAGACTCACCACCAATATTCCTCTAAGAGAATTAACAAATGAACTAGTCCAGGCTCATGCGGCAAGTGCCAGCGGGAGAGTGAAATGAAAATGAACTAGTGTCTACTTTGAAATAGATTAGCTTATAAAGGTCAGAAGTGAGAGCGGATACAGGAAATGTGAGAAGATAGGGATTGTCTTTCACATGGAGGCCTAGCGACGACTTTCGCACATATTGGGAAAGTCACGAGGGTGTGGACATGAGTTAAGGGACACACCTTGGAGGTCGATAGACGTGTGGCCTCGAATAATCGCTTTGATCAAGGAGAGGCGTGGGCATGGATAGAAGAGGGAACAATCCTACCCAGACGGTGTCGACTATCAGTCAGACATCCGGCGCATAAGATCAAAGTAAGCGATCGTGCGTTTATCTTTGCCCCGGTCAAGGGGAGATAAGCGAAGAGATGCGACAGTCCTAGACCATGAGGCAGACTTTAGTTTAGCGTAGAGAGGAAATAGAGCGTAGAAAAAGGGAAATAATTAAAATAAAATAAATAATAATTAATGCTGTGATAAGAGTGAGTGAATCTGACGGCGAGTTTTCGACATAAGTGGGCGAAATTTATTTTTGTCACAACTGTCCTGCCATATGTACATTGGTCAAAACATTACAAAGGAAAAACCATTGCCACCAATTCTTTTTCAATCTTTTTTGTGTATCTTTTAAGGATCTAGAAGAATAAGCTATTGGGCTGCCATCCTGTAATATGACTGCTCCAAAACCATTTTGCTACTATCTGCTTGCGATAAAAGTTTTTCTTAGGGTCAAAATATCTCAGCATGGCATGAGTAGATATTCTCTTTCTATCTTGTTGAATGCTTCAGTGCACTGATGAGACCTAACGAATGGTGTATTTTTCTCTTCAATTTTGGGCTGTAAAACTGTTGTAAGTCTTATCTTATTTTATAAAATACAGGCATTACTTAAAAATAGAAGATGATAATGTCCTACCTGTGCCCCAAGATCTACTCATTCTTGTTCATTTTTTACTGTTGCAGTTCAAGTTGATAGTGCAATGATGTTAATTATAATGTTTACAGAGTTTATCTATTTTTATAAAATACAGATGTTACTTGAAAAAATAGAGGATTATGTCCTACTTATGTTCTTAGGTCAATCTATCTATGCATTTTAACCAATAGCTTAAACTCTGCCAAATCATTGGTTTTCCTGGCTGGCTCAGGTAACCCATTCCATGCTCTTATAGTACTAGGGTAGCATTTGTACAAACATATGGAATGGGTAATGTGCCTTTTATCTTTGTGTCTTTCTGAGTATTTTATTAGGTTTTGTTTTATATTTGAAGATTATAATTCAGTGTTTATTGTTTATTTGCCACTTTACTTTAAAGTCTTTAATCCTGAAAGGTTTCTAAATTTAATTTTACTAAAGTGAATACAAATGTGAATATTCCTTTATTATGTATCACACTGCTCTATTTTGTGTCTGTTATGGATAAGTTTTAATGAGTGGAGGTTCCCAAACAGAGGATGCATATTCTATTATTAGCCTAACCAAGATTTTTCTTCTTCCTATCTTATAGATTACAAACATTATTTTTTTTTAAAAAGAAGATAAGTATTTTTCATGTGTCAATCTAGTCATACACCTTAATGACTTAACTCTGCTGGTTTTTCTGGCTGATTCAGACAACACATTCCATTTTGTAATGGCAAGATGTCCTAGTGTATGGAATAAGAAATGTGTCTTTAAGTTGGGTCTTTAATTAAGTTGTGTTTTTTTTTTTCTATTTGTAAGTTATGGTTTAATTTTGTATGTATTATTCCTAATATACTTTTTTTTTCTTCTGCCCTGAAGTGTCTCTAAGTTTAGTAATTTTACTACTGGTGTTACTCTAATCAAATTTAAATATTCGTTTGTTATAAATCTCACTGCTGTATCTTATAGTTATTCTAGTTTCTTTATTTTTTCTTGAGTTGAGTGATCCCAAACAGAGGATAAGAATGCATATATATTTATTTATGCATATTTATATATAATAAACTTAATTTTAATAAATTTTAAATAAACTAAATTTATGTAAGTTAGTAGTCCACCTAAAATTGTTCTTTTACTACACTTGAGTTTACAACTGGTAGTGTTGATGTGGAGACATTTATTATTATAGTTTCTTTTATTTTTTAAGCAGGCTATGGTGGTGAACTTTGTTGAGTGTCTGAGAAAAGTCTAATGAAATGACATGTTTTTCCTAACTTTAATATTTAATTCCTTTGAAAAATCATCAAATAATCCTATTATTTTAATTTTACACGACCTATATTTTCTATAGCCATGTTGGTACAGAGGGAGGACACGTTTACTAAATGTTTTATGTTGTTTCTACAATGTGTTCTAGTATTTTACATGTGATGTCTGTTGTTCCCTGTATTATATTTTTCCTTTCGTTTTAAAAAGGTAAGTGATATAAGTTTATTTCCAGTGTCTTTCCAGTCTCTAGTTATCCTGCACTGATCTAGCTCATGGCTTAGTTCTTTGAGCAATTTAGCTTGAATACCATCAGGTCCCTGTTTTTATAGATTTATCTACAGGTATATAGATTTTTATGAGAAAATCAATGTTTGGGTGATTGATTTTCTCCAAAGTATCTTAAAATTGTAATAACATTTTTATTATAACCCACAAGAATGTATATTGATACTGGTATATGTTTTATTTGATCTAATGAATGAATTATTTATGTTTTAGAAATATGTACAAATGACAACCTCCTGCATGATCATTATCTGTAACATTTTTCTACATGACAAGAAAGCTTCTGAATTCACATCTAAAGAAATTAAGAAGGTTCTTCTTTTTTTATATTCCTTCGTGAGTTATGGACTAGGACATATATTATCTTCAACTCTTTAACTTTATAGCAAAAAAGAAACTATGAGGAACCTCCCCAACTACTAAAAATAATAATGTATAATATTGAATCTCTTTTATATATAAAATGGTAATATACAAAACGCTATTCAACATTTAACATACCTCTCTTAATGTGAAAACAATAACAGGTGTGACTGGGATGATATCATGCTTGGATATCTTGGATATATTGTTTCTGGACAAATAAAATCAGAGACAATGGTGAAGATCATTTTACCTATTCATTAGCAAAATGCTGTAACTTTTGCACCAAGCCTTGTGTTGAGAGATTGTGCTTGAATGACTGAAACTTACCAGGCAACATCACACAGTTGTACACATAAACAGACAAATCTTCTCAACCTTTAATTTAAAAAAAAAATTACAATAACGAGATATGATAGATGATAAAATAAGCAATGAATTATTTTACTTATAAAATATGTGTTATGAACATAGTGATAACAGAGTCGAAAACCATGCCAGCATAGTATGGTTTTTATAAAATGAATGACAACACAACACACATTTCGTGAACACATTCTTACAGACGAGTTACAAGCACATGTAAACATAGGAACGACAACAGAAACAGACTATAATTTCATAACATTCACCCCCAGTTCAAATTGTGCTTACTAGTATTAGTAACAATACATGAGTAAATTAAGCGTACAATAACAATAGAAATTCAAGTAGACAAAATATGTAGGATAGCATGACATGCTGTAACATATTGATATAACATGATAGATCAAATAGCTTAAAATATAACATGATAGATCAAATATCATTTTTAAGTCAAGTAACAAAGTAAAATGAAGATAATTGAATAAACAAATGTCATTCTGGAGACTAAATCAACTTCTTCTATTATGGAGTCATATTTAGACGATCTCACGTTCTTCTTGAACAGGACAGGACCCGGACTGGTCAACCATGTTGGCAGAGATGTCCTGGAACAACTTCTTCGGTTGAACCCAAGAAATTGTTCACATCCTGTTAGTTGCAGTGCATAATAATGACCGGATGGACTGCAGAGCATCATTTAGTACTAGTTCCCATTTAGCTCTGTCTAGTTCCTTAGAACATAAAGTCGAGTTAATTTTCTCTCTACGTCCGTTTCCTCTTGGACTGTAAGGTGTCGTTCTACTGGTCGCGACTACTCTCTTGTGGAGGAAAAGCTGCACCTCTGTAGACATAAACGTAAAAAAGTTCCCCTGTCAGTGTGGACGTACGTTGGAAATGCAAATAGGGCGAATAGTTCATTGATACATCTAACAACCGTGGAGGAACACATACCGTAGAGGAAGACATATCGGGACATGCAAATGGGAATCTAGAGAATTCATGTATAATGATAAGTAGATATTTCCTTCTCGAAACATTAGGGAGATGTCCCCTGAGATCCATACTAATTCTCTCATAAGTTTGGGTCCCTTTAATCAGTTCTTCGATCATCTGTCGAACAAAACGGGGCTTCAGTTCTGCACAAGTCTCACATTGTTCTATCACAGTTCTGACGTCACCACAGGAAAATGGAAGATTTTTAGCCCTTACGTAGTGAAATAGTCGAGTAACGCCCGGTTGGTCAAGACAAGTATGCAGCAATTTAATCATTGCAAGTGATGGCAGATAGATAGTTTCTGGTAAATGTATCAGCTACAGTCTTCTGCTTGCCAGGGCGATAGATGATGACATAGTGGAAACGCGAGAGTTCTTGTTTCCACATTTGGATTTTTTTAACTCTCCTTTTTCCTTTAGTTGATCTATTATACGTAAAGAGACAGATCCTTGATCTGTAACAAGTGTGAACGCTTTACCAACTAAGAAATGTTTCCATTTTCTCAACGACTCAACAATGGCATATTCTTCTTTCTTAACTGAAGAATGTTTTCTTTAACTTTTTATTAATGTAAGAGAGAAGAAAGCAACTGGCTGGCCCTCTTGGTTGAGGGTAGCCGCAATTTATTCAGTTTATTAAATTATTACGGACGAGTTACAAGCCCATGTAAACATAAGAACGACAACCGATACAGACTATAAATTCATAACAATATGTTTAATCGGAAATAATCTAAATGTTACTGGTTTTGTTTTTTCTTCCTTATAAAAACCGTTTAGTGTCCTGTGCAGGCATCCACCAATCAGAGGCCCTTGCTTACTTTAACTTGCTACACAAGTCTGCATTTAAATTATTTTCTGATAAAATGAAGTTGAACTCTTTTAGTTGTTTTTTTTTCTTACTTAAGATATCAAGCTTAGTGTGACCTGAAAAGGTGTCCATGTTGCAATGTGGATGAGCCACCATGTGATTTAAAGAGGATTCATGAACCCATATGATCAACGAACATTACCTATTAGTCTATTAGCGGGTTTTGCTAAAAAGATTCAATTAGAATTATAGCTAGATTTAGGTATTTAGGTCGACAGTTCAGTGTTAAAGGTATGCTGGCACGTTCGTCCAGGGGTACATTGGTCCACACTTGTACTGCCTAGGTATACTATACCTCCAGGTATACAATAAGCTAATGTATGTAAACAAGACTAAACAAAGTCGTAGGTAAACATATATACAAAGATTATCTATATATATAATCATCAAAGTAAAAGGTCAAACACACACAAGTTCAAACAACAAGTAAATGGGAAGATCCCATGGCGCAGCACGCGGTGTGAATGGAAATTGGTGCATCCCAATCCGCACTATTTTGTGAATGAAAGTGGTGTTTATATTATATAATTATTCTCAGATTATTGTCATAATATTAAAAGTATTTCCAGATTATTGTGTCGTAAGACTATTGAAACTAGAACAACAACAATACACAGATAGAGTATACTCTCAGGTTGCACTTTAGAAAGTACTTTAATTACGCACATTCGTTCATTAGACATGATTACGAAAGGTAACTCATCTCTCTATTCATAGATCTAAATCTAAAACTTGAATTCAACTCTAAGAAGATTATAGAACTTCTCTTCGCAAATATAGTTTTATGCTTTAGCACATGAACATACTAATTATAGTCCATTCATTTCATATTTTAATCAAATTAACATTCAAATTGGTTTTTATAAAGCATTGTTACATTAGTGCAACTCTATTCTTAATATCGCGTAATTTAAGATCAGCTAGCTGTTGTTAGCTCCATTCATATAATTATTTTTCATGAATTCACGCATTCGCTTTACTTATAACAAGTAAATGGGAAGATCCCATGGCGCAGCATGGTGTGAATGGGAAATAATATATCCAAATCCGCACTATTCTCATTCACAAAATAGCAAAGCATTTTTTTTTTACTTTAAAAAGATTTTAATAATGTCCGGAAATTTCCTGGACTTTTCGACCGGCGGCATAGCATTTAATAACATTTCAGGAGATTTCCAAGGGGCTCCTGGTAAATCAAGAGGCCGCGGGAAATCTGTTTTATGTTATAAAATGGTTCAATTTAATAATTTATACACCTAAAATTTAGCACGGGTCCAAAGAAAGTGCGGGAACCACTGTGACGCGAGCACAATACTCTGCCTCAACGTGGCGCTCGCGTGAAAACGGCTCACTAGAGGAAGTGACTAGGCGAAAGGGTAACAAACATGACTCCCGTGGGGATGCCCACGTGTGGACGAGAGTCTGCCCCTTCACGGTGCGGAGTTGAAAGAGAGCGCCCACAACTCTGTCACGAATCCATGCGCTGTTCCTCAAGGGACCATCTCATTATTGGCGAATCCCGCACAGTTAGCTTGATATAATGAAGGAAAATGGTGGTGGCCCCGATGCCATCTACCGGTGATATTGAAAACAGCAATGTCCTATAGACATTGACTCGGTCACTCCCAGACAGGTCTGTACGGTCCGATAGGTTTTTTTTTTTTTTTACTGTTTGACATTTGTTCTCGGACGGATTCAGACATGTTTTTTTTTTTCAAACTTAGAGCTCGAAGAGCCTTCGGTTCAGCTCTTAGAATATCCAGCGGACCCACAGTGGTCGCATATGTTGCAGTGCTTAAGGCCTGCCCTGCAAAATAGCGGCGTATGCTATGCCGCCGGTCGACTAGTTTACATTAATAAAATAAATGGCCAACTCACGGGCCCTCCTTAGCACAAAGTAATCAAAAAAAATATTTACACAGGAAAAGTATGGTACACCGCACTGGTCATATATTACAAGTTTACAACAATGTAAAGAAATGGCCATCAACTCACAGGCTGACACAATACAAAGTAAACAAAAGATACACAAAAATATCATGGCACACAGCCCAGTCATTTTTACAACTATTGTCATATTCTGGAAATTACACAGTGTACAAGAATGTAGGTCACAGTCCTCAGGTCAATACATGACCAGTTTTTGCCACTCTGGCTTCAGGCTTACACTAGCCACTTTTAGACAAAAAAAAGCAACAAAACAAACAGATCATGATGTAACGGGTACTATAAGCTTCTGGGAAATCTATGAGCCTACAAACTTCATGGAATCCCACCTATAGACATTCGTTCGGTAAAGCCTCTCTGATGATTCAATACAGGTTGAATCCCTCAGAGACAAGGCTAGAAAAATATGTAAAGCCCATCTGATGATTCAATACAGTTTGAATCCCTCAGAGAAAGTTACAAAAAATGACAGTTCGGGAGTACCCCAGGATGCAGAACATCAGGGCACAAAATATACTGCCTGGAAATCATTTGAAGCTAAATCTACTAATTAACACATTATAATAATTAAAATAATACTAAAGATATACTTAGCTCAAAGATCGCCAGAGCAGGGCACACTTCTCCAAGTACCCCAAGACACACGACCACTAACAAAAAATACAATTCATAACACAGGTCAAGTGGTCAAGCTGGTAACTAAACACGGTTTGCAAGGCCTTATATTAACTTCGTAAGGGGAATCACTCCTAACTATACAATTAATAAAAAATAATTAATTCTCCGTTATGTCACACTTAGAATACAAAGAATAATATTATAGTTTTAAATGATGGCTGTCTGTTTGTGTAGTAGTATACTCTGCCCTGTCCTCATTGTGATCTCCTTTTAAAATGTGGGCTGTCACATACGAATATGAAGTATTAAAGTAATGTTTTGGTTGATATAAAAATATTGCACTGGAATACCCAAATGATTGAATATCAAGATCCAGACATTAAACTAGTTATAGTCTATATAGAAAATACAAAGAACATGCATAAATGTACCCTGCGGGACCAAGTAAAACAAAAGGACGTTTGGGCCACGAGGCCTTCATCAGCTACAAAACAAACAAAAAAATAACAAACAATTAACACAAAAGAGTCTTAAGGTAACTTGTCTGTCCGATGTTGTTCTCTATCGAGGCAGAAAAGAAATGAGCTACGCTGGGTGTAAAAGTGCGGGAAAACGGAAGGGGGCGGAGAGGTCACGAAAAGATGGATGGGGAGAGGGGGAGTAGGGTGACCGTCGCATATTAAACAAAGGTGTGTTGGCTGTTGATCCCGTTAGGTTGGAGGGTACCTGACATGAAAATAAGTTTGTGTTCGATCTGCAGACGGGTGTTTGTTGTCATTGCATTGTTGTATAACAGTGATGAGGAGATCAGTGGTACCCCTATGATGTGTATTGTTAAAATGGATAGAGACGGGCTTAGTTGCAAAGTTACGAATGTCTCTAAGGTGTTCTTGGAGTCGTGTTTTTAAAGTCCTGCCCGTGTTTCCAATATAGACCATTTGGCACCTTGAGCATAAGATGGCATATATGACTCCTCTGCTATTGCAGTTAAATTTGCCACCCTCACAACGTGAAAGCCAAAAACATATTTTTGAAAAATCTAAACATTCTCCTAGCCGATGAAGATACTCGCGACGTCTTCTCAACCCCACCTCTTGTGGTATTCAGGCGAGACCAAAACCTACAAGACATCTTAGTACATACTAAACTCCACAACATTTCAAGCGAACCCGGCACTTGGCCATGTAAGCGACGTAACTGTCAGACCTGTAAACACACGCTCGCCACCCCCACCATCACCTGTCCTAAAATGACCATCAAGATCAGTGGCAAATTTAACTGCAATAGCAGAGGAGTCATATATGCCATCTTATGCAGCAGTACATTTTTTTTTTAGTTATAGTCTAGTTCTTATTATAAACCTAGAAAAAAGACTCAAAACTAAAACTATAAATAGTTCCATAATAATCTAGAACTATAACAAAATGAAGATCTAGATATCCAGAGGGTTTCGTAAAGGCCAATCTCTTATTCAAGATCTGAAGGAAAAAAACTATTAAAATATAAAAATACTGCTTATTATTTGTTGTTTTTAATTATATTTGACTTACATACTAACTAAATTCATTATTTCTCTTTTTAATCAAAAGTAAATGCATTAATTAAAATGTAAAGTAACTTGTATGACAGAAAACACTGAATTTAGTAATAAAAATACTTTTATAACATTATATTACAAAAAAACAAACAAAAAAACACCAACACTTTGCACACATTTTTGTAATGATATATCAATGAATCTCCTCCTTCATTAATATAGTCTCCAGAGTTTTTGCACTATTATTAGTAAATAAATGTAAAGATGTAAAGATGTATTTTTATGAAAAAAATCCCAGCAGTTCAGTTTTAAAAAAATGCAATTGTTAGTATTAAAAAAAATATCATAAAGTAGCCACTGTGTAGATCTTTTTAACAAAATATGATATTAAATGTTCAGTATCTTTTATAGTTTTTGAGATGTAAATAATATCTAATAGCGGCGTTTCACCTTTGGGGTTGGGTGTAAAATTTATAATAATTAGCACCACATACATTACTTTACACTCAGCATTATGCTACCGGCATATTCAAAATTTCAGACATTTTTTTATTTCAGATATTTAATCAATGCCTTAAAGAGGATGATGAAATACTGACACAAACAGCAGCAGTAACTATGAGCCTTGTTGGAAATATCCCATTAGACTTGCAAGGTATAATTTAAAAAGAAAATAAGCCATGTTTTATTTTTTTTTTAACTTGGACTATTTATTCTTTCTCCTTTGAATCATTTTACACTTTCTCACTTAACTATTAGTCTGGACCTTTTTAGTACATTTCCATGTTATGCTTGAAATTCAATAACATGTTTGTTTAACTATATAATCAGATAATGTTATATTTGGTATAGATTTAAAGGAAAATACATACTCTTTTAGACTTTTACAAATTAATTTATATAGAGCCTAAAGTTTTAAATATTTTATGATCCAGCTTTTAATGCATCATACATGTGGAGAAGAAAAACAAATAATGTTAATTAAAATTAATGTTAACCTTAAAGTATTGGTTGTGGGAAAGACAAGTTTTAAAGCAATAGTGATGGAAGAGCCAAACAAACATGATACCCGGTATCAATTGCAAATTAAAGAAATAATATTGCAAACTATCAACAGCCAGAACCCTTCCTTCAGCTATGCATTTTTTTAAAGCACTCACACCTAATGTTTGTTGCCTGTCTTTAAAGGCCAGCATGAACATTGTATGAGTTTTAGGTGTATTCAAAAATGATTATTATGTGTTTGTGATCTTTTCTGATTTTAAGCATGACACTCTCATGGTAACATCCAATAATATGAAATAGATAACCAAACAGGACCAAAGGAGTACATAGCACTTGATAAGGAAGAAATAGGGATTCAATAACTATTGTTCCATTTTCTTCCCTATTCCTTGCAAGCCTTCCCTGGGCTTCACTAAAAGCAAAATGTACTACAGTCACAATGGTTTGAAGAAATGTCTATTATCAATAAATCATATGACATTTACTAATTCTGAGCTGACTATGAATGTTTTCCAATAAATTACTTCGATACACTGAAGTAACACAGGGCTGAATATATTTTCATGAGTTTAACGCTTTCAAACTCCTTTCAATAAATTAGTTATTCAAAATATAAATCACTTGTACATGGCATAGTACACAGTAAAGATGAATGTGATCAATAATAACCCAACAATGAATAAGCACAATAAATAATCCCCATCGAACAGTAACTAATTATCAAGGACTCGTATACCTACCTCTATGTCTCTTACATAGTTCTTGCAAAGATTTTTTTCTGGATTTACTTATCGGCCAAATCTTTAAACTACTTGTCACAGGCCTGCCTAGCTCTTTTGCTGGTATTGTTTCTAAGGGTGTGACCAATCCATCTCCACTTCCTCTCCAACATCTGTATCTCTATATTTTTTCTGCCCACTCATCTCCCACAGTTTGTTTTTTTCTACTTTGTCGTACCACTTTATTTTAGGATATTTCTCAGGCATCTGTTGATGAAGGTTTGTACGTTTTTTGTTGTCGCTTCAGTTGTTCTCCATGTTTCAGAACCATATAGTAGGACAGCTTTGACATTAGAGTTAAAGATTCTTAGTTTAGCCTTGTTTGAGATGTTCGGAGATTTCCAGGTTGGGTTTAGCTGTGTGAATGTCTGACGAGGTAGATTTATACGACGTTTAATATCTTCATCCGTTCCACCTGATACACTGACTACATTCCAAGGTATATACAATTTTCTACTTGGTCTATGGTCTGAGAATCCGGTTCTATGTCTCCAAATGGTTTGTTGTTTACTTTAAGTATTTTTTTTTTGTGGTTTATTTTTAGGCCTACCTTTTTTTCCTACTTCGCTTAAGGCTGTGATCTTTTCTTGCATATCCTGTAGTCTGTATGAGAATAAGGCTATGTCGTCAGCGAATTCAAGATCTTCCAGTTTTTGTGTGAGAGTCCATTGGATTCCTTTCCCTGAATTAGAGTAGGCTTCTTTTGTAAACCAATCCAATACTAGAAGAAATAGGAGTGGTGAAAGAAGACATCCCCGTTTGACTGATGTTGTGACTGGCAATTCCTCTGACAGCTTGCCACAGTGGGTTACTTGGAAGGTGAAACCATCATAAAGGTTTTTGATTATGGCTATTATTTTATTTGGGATCCAGTAATGTCTCATTACATTCCAGGTAGATTCTCTGTCAATACTAAGGCTTTAAAGGCTTTTTCAAAGTTAACAAATGTTGCATAGAGAAAAGATTGCCATTAGACACATTGTTCTACAATTATTCTGAGTGTTGCTATTTGGTCAGCACAAGATCTCCCTTTTCAGAATCCGGCCTTTTCTTCTTTTAGGTGTTCATCACATGCTCCCTTTATTCTGTTAGTAGGATTCTGCTGAAAATCTTGCTTGGTACTGACAACAAAGTGATGCCTCGCCATTTCTCACATTGTGATAAATATCCACTCTTCGGTAGTTTTATTAATAAGCCCTACCTGTCATCATTTGTTTGAGTGCATTCCTTATTTCTTCTTTTGTTACTTCTTCCATGATTATGTCTAGTGTTGGTCCTACATTTATATCTGGTGGATTTAGTGGTTTAGGTCTATTGAGCACTTCTTGAAAATATTCTTTCCATCATTCAAGTTGTTCATTTATTGAATAAAATAGTTTTCCATTTTTGTCTTGAACTAGAACATTGCAATTAGCCTTTTGGTACTGAGAAGTTTGGTGATTTTGTACGGTTGTTTTATATCTCCTTTACCTGCTGCTTCTTCGGCCTGTTCAGCCAGATTTTCGTAAAATGATAGTTCACCTGTCTGAGAAATTTGGTGAATTTTTGTACAAATGCTTTGTAGTCTTGTTTTCGCTAGGTTAACTGCCTGTTTAGCGCATTTCCTCTCTTCGATTAATGTCTATGCCTCATCACTAATCCACTGTTTTTTCTTCTTATGGTTAAGGCTTAGTACTTCCTGGCTTGTTTCAGTAATTACTTTCTTTGAAGTTTTGCCAAGATTTATCAACGCTTTTTTCGGCAGCAAATCCATTTTGAAGGGATAGTTGGAACTCCTTTTTAATATGGGTGTTGTGGAGCTAATCTATGTCAAATATTTTCCTATTGTTTATTCCTGCTTTTTTGCTGGCAAGCTTCATTTTTAGTTTGGCAACAACTAAGTGGTGGTCTGAGCCAATATCTGCTCCTCTTCTGTTTCGTACATCTAGTATTGTTTTTCTCCAGTTCCGCCGAATGGTAATATGGTCGATTTGATTCTCTGTCTTATTTTCTGGTAACACCCATGTCACTTTATGGCATTTTTCAGTGCGGGAAAATGCTGCTTCCTATCACCATTTCATTAAATGTGCAGAAGTCTGCAAACATTTCTCCATTTTAATTTATGGTGCCAACTCCATTGATACCCATAATTTTTTCTCTCTCTCTCTGTTTTCACTTCCCACTTTGGCATTCAAGTCTCCCATGATGATCAAAACATCTCTTGTAGGTATTTTGTCAACTATACTTTGCAGTTGGTCATAAAATGTATTTTTATCAGTATCACTTGCAAGGTTGTTGGGAGCATAGCACATAATGACGTGAACATTTTTGAACAGACAAAAATTTGGCGCTAATTATTCGTTCTGAAACTAGTTCCCATTATAAATGGCTTTTGAAAGCTTCCTTGTTTAGTAGTAGTGCTACACCATTTTCATGTAAGTCATGTAAATTATCTTTTTCCTTTCCAGACAAAAGAAGGGTTTCTCCTGATTGTAGTCTCTTTTCACCGAATGTGTTCCATCGAATTTCACACATTCCCAGAATCTGTAGTTTGTAGTTGGCCATTTCCTTGGCAGCTTGAGCACATCTACGTGGTTCTAGTAAAGTATGGACATTCCATGTTCCTAAGATAAGTGCTGCCTTCTGGATAAGGAAGTGTTATTTTTCATTGGTTTAAGTAGAGTGGTCGGCCTAACAGGATTCGTTCGATTTTCCCTGTACAGATACATAATTCTCCTTTGTGGAGCTCTGCTCTTACAATCTTTAATGTTTGTGTTTTTGTTCTTGTTTCTATAGAACATTTTTTCTATCGCACAACCCCTATGTCCCGGGGAGGGTGATGCACCTTTTGTCTCCCCTCTTTCCTAACAGACCTGTCTGGCTTGGTAGTACCTGCCAGGAGCAATGAGCTCCCGCCGGTATAGCTCTGAGGGTCATTGAGGCACTCAAGCTGTCACACCACGTCAAGGTATGTGTATCAGATGACAGACAGAACCCTCCTTATTTGATGAATAAACCCAAATTACATGTTTCCCTACTTAATTTCAAAAACGAAAATACAGACCCAAGCATACTTCAAGTCCTCTTTAGGGAATATCAGGAGAGCTACGGAGATTGTGGCAGATTACGGAGATTACACTGACGGATCCAAAATGGATGGAAAGGTCGCGTGTACCTGCTCCTTTCGGAACAAAACAATCTTCCGTAGACTCCCCGATCGCTACTCCATCTTTACGGACGAATTACACGCAATATCGCTTGCACGTTTGGCCGTCAAAGCATCAGAAAGGAGAAAATGTATAATCTGCTCCGACTCCAAATCTGCATTGCAAGATTTGGGGCGGATGAAGACTGACATTCCTTTGGTACATAAGTGCCTAAAGCTGTTGGACCAAATAACAGCCAACCATAGGGATGTCACCTTCATCTGAATCTCGTCCCATGTGGACCAAGACGGAAACAAAACCACAGACAGATAAGCAACGAGAGCCCTAAATCAAGTAGTGTCAGGAACCCAAATTCCCTGCTCGGACCTGAGACAAAGTATCTCCTCTGCCGCCTATCGAGAGTGGCAGGACTGATGGGAGGCTGAGACTCACAACAAGCTCAGGCAGATTTTGGTAGATGTCAGGTGGCATCTAAGGGTCTGGCAAGGTGTGGAAGCACGACCATGTCTAGACCTAGGATTGGCCCCACCTACATCATGCACTCCTTTGTGCTAAAGAAACAGGAGCCCCCACTTTGTGAGTACTGCTACTCTCGCCTCAGAATAGATCATATCATCATTGATTGTCCAGATACCAGGATGCTAGGGGGAAATGTTTTAGAACGCACAACTTAAAAACATTATTCGACAATATTGACCATGAAAAGGTACTGGGCTTTGTCCGGCATTGGGGTTGTCTACGAAGATATAATATGTGAAATTGTAAACAAATAATATTTACACAAGATTTTTACTAAATTATTAAATTTGTCTACCGTTACTATTTTAACTGTGAATATACCTTGCTTTTAGCGATTAAACTATCTGGAATTTAGGCTACCTCTTCTTATATGAAGGGATAGTAATCATTGAAGGATTACGAGCACGACATGTCCTATATATTGCCGATGTGCCAAAACTCAACTCAAACTCTTCCCCCTTCCTGTTGGGGTTTGTTTTTATATCAATATATTCCATCAAGTTTGCATGATTTAATGTAACCCTTAACCTTAACAGTTTATGCTTAGTTAAAATTGCACTTCCTGGACCACTAAGGTAAATCATTTATAGGGTTAATGAAACCTGCAAGTCTTGATTAACCCTATTTAGTTTACCAACTTTTTAGAGTAGGTAATAACTGTTTTAAAGTATTTGTGTAAGCACTATAACACTTAAAAATGCAAAGATTACTATGAAACCTACTTTTATGAACCTTTTGACTAGAGAATTACCGGTACAGTCATGTTCAAAGATTTCTATGAAATTTAATTGTGATTTATTTTCTCATATATCTAAAAAATTTTTGTAATGGAGATTATTTTTTTAAAATATTAAGATACAGGGAGAAAGTAGATGCAATTAGTATTATAATTATAGCTTTTATATAGCGATACTTTCATGCTTATAGCATGCGCAGAGCGCTTTGGTCCAATCTCATTTTTGGACCAATGGGTGGTGGAAGGGGTATCTAGGATTTGGTTTTCCGTGCTGCCTTTAGGCGCTCAGTAAACACAACTCTACCCGAATCAGATGAGTTAGTTCTATTAGAAGTCAGTTGAAGAAGTTATGCATATAAATATCTAAGTAGTACTAAATTATAACAATACCATACTCAACAGTACACAACTGCAACTTAAAAACATCCACTACACATGTATGTTCTTTGTGTCATTGGATTTATATCTATAAAATAACAATTAATAGTCTGAACAACATAATATCATGTGGTAACTACATACTTTTACTGACATGGGGCTAAGGATATTTTTAGAGAAAAAAATAAATATAGAATATTAAAAAAAAATCAAATCAATGTTTATAGGATAATTATAACTTTGTGTAATAAAAAAGGTTAAGCAAGAAAGGTCTTTAGATAAAAGCTTACTATAGTTTTAAGCTCCCCCTTTTGGAAAGGGAGGGGCGATTAGAGGTACGAAATATTAAATGTTTCACATTTTACAGTAAAGTTTATAGAAAACAACATTATCCAAAATAGCCTTTATTTTATTTATTTATTTTTATTTTTTATTTTTTTTACGTAATATGTTTCAGGAATACAACACATAAAATACCAGTATTACAAATTTTTAACAAATCAAATTGATTAAATAATTAAACTAGGTTTTAAAAAGAAAACAACTACTGGTACTGGTACTAACATTTATGCTTTTTATGTAATAGTCATTAAAATACTGAAACCTTTCCTCTTAGATGCTCAACTAATAAAGCTGACAGAGTGCTTGTCTTCTTCACTACAAGATGTTCATAACAAATGTTTTTGTGGACTCTCTGTTGGACATTTGATGCACGCCATGGAACAGTTTCTGAAGGAACCAAAATATTTAGATGTGGTAAAGATATTTATTTTGAAGAGAATATATGATGTTCATTACAGATTATAGCATAAATGGTATTCACAATTTTGTGGCGAAGTATTTTTCAGATTGCAGAGATGCCTACTAAATTTACATTTTGTATATTTAGTAGGCAAATCAATTAGAAAACATGATAGTATTACAATATATATATGTTAGGGATGCACCTGATCGTACTTTTTGATATTCGGGCGGAACCGGATAGTACCATTTTATATTAGACCGTACCCGAATACTCAAGCAGCTCGTTTTATTGAAGTTTTTGCAAATCTTCTAAATAACATACCAATATTCATTTTTTTCCCTTTCTTTACCTTCTATCTTTATACGGTACTCTATTACTGATTGATAAATTAAAATTAATAGCATTTTTTAACAGATATGCCTATCATAAGCTAATCTTTGTAACATGTAAAAGTAAGTAAAGTGTCCCCTTCACCCCTTGCGATCTTGGTGCAGATGATGTTAAAGTCATCTGTTTCTTTTGGTCAACAGTTAACGAGCAGCGTGTTATATGGCTAGCACTACGACCAACCGCATTCCCCAACTAAAGTCAGGTACCCATAGAGTTGGGTGGACTCAGGGGCGCCGTAAAAATCCCGAAATTCAAAATCCCAGTCTTCAACGGGATTTGAACACAGGGCCTCAGGTTTGGAAGCCAAGCGCTTAACCATTCGACCACCGCGCCACCTTTTGTAACATGAGATAGTGTTTATGTGTGAGGCGACGATGGGCGCCCACAAGGGTCACACTTGCACCCCCCCAAGATTCTGGGTAGCCAAATTTTAGTCGTTTTTTTTTCGATGATCAATTGTGCTTCCACTGGTCATTGTAGTAGTAGAAATAAGTAGATTAACCTAGTCGTATGAAATGGATGGCCAACCATGTAGCAGCGCCAATCTCAATTCTAAGTAGCCACATTTTATTCATTTTATTTTTATTTTTCATAATGAAATGCATCTTCCAGATATTTTTTTTAATTACGTAAATGTAAATTTAGTCAGAATCCACAATCCAGTGGGGTGCAAAGCCACCATGTAAACCACTCTCCTGCAGAAGCCCATGCATTATTGATTCAAGATTTTAATAAATTATTGTTCAAGAGAATTTTGCGCATCGTTTTTAAGTCTAAATCTAAAGGCCTATCATTAGAATATTATAAAGTTTAGTAAACTAAAAAATAGTGCTTCCACTGAAGTACAGCTGTAAAGATATGCTTTTATTGTAACTAGAATAGGCAAATATGTAGTTCATGTCCGACCATGTACGATTTATTCTAGGCTTGCAATTATTTGCTCTATAAGGATGTCACATATTCTAAAGCATGTTAGTCGTGAAAGTTTGTTTATATTAGCACATATCTATAGTTATTATGAAAACCACAAGGTCGACTTTCACAAGACATTATGTATGATGATTTAACAGAAGCCAGGAGATCCACTGGTTGTCCACTGCTAAGGTATATTGCTGTAGGCAAATGTGACATACTGCAACATCGACTCTAGCAGCTGGGAAAAAGTGGCACTGTGTAGATCCAAAAAAAGAGCGAGCAATAAATGAAGATCCTGGATTGCAGATGCCATAAACAATAGTAGTAGAAAAAAGTATATCTCGAGAAGTAAAATGCCAAAATATTTTTTTAAATATATATTTAAGGTTTTGAATATTTTCTTAGCCAATTTTCTTTCGGTCTCATAAATGTTATATTTTCTTTGAACAAAGTAAAGATTCTTTCGGAGTTGCGGTCGATGTCAGCTATCGATAAAACAGCAGGTCCACCACCTTACAATAGAATAGATACAAGATGGCTGCCTGGTCGTGTGTTTTGCGCGCTGGACTGTCGTTTGGATTAATTGATGGTCCCTGGTTCAAAGCCTGCCCGCTCCCATTTTCTGTCGTCCTGCGGGAGGTTTCAACTCGGAAGTAAACTATATTCAACTCTGAAGGTACATCCGAAACGCGTAAAACATTTTAAAACAAGTTCTTCACATGCCATCATTCGAGTCAAAATGTTGATTTGGATCAACGGAGCACTGCCAGCATCAAGAACCAAAAAAAAAATACGAGCTGCAGCTCCATGAATTAACTCCGTTTGCTGGGTATTTTAGTGATGAAACTGTAGATATATCAGGCACTAAGCAGATGTCTTTGAGTGTTCAGTTTGTTGATAGCGATATCAGGCACTAAGCAGATGTCTTTGAGTGTTCAGTTTGTTGATAGCGATTGTATTCGACTTCATTAGTTTAGTTCCTTTTATTCATAGAGACACACTGCATGTGTTTTACGGCATTGTACAGTCTAGATTTGGACAAACTACTCGGCCAAGCCTGCTCCGTGATGGCTAGCATTCTTTTTCCGTATCTGTCACTAGCGATAGCGTTGGTGCTAAATTTACCTCTTTTGTTGTGACACACAATTCATCTAGCCTTGAACTTCTGCAAAAGAAAACCTCACCTCCAACATTCCTCCACAGAGCACATAACACAACTAGCAGACCTGACTTAACTTTTATCGCAAACGATATTATCAACTAAAAATAACAGTTTTTGAAGACACAGTTAGTGACCATAGGCCTATTATAATAGGAAAAGCAATAATACCTAAATAACCTCGATATTAGAAACAATAGGTAGATACAAACACAGAAAAACAACTAGATGTAACTATAAAAAGCTAACTGAGCAGCTTTTTTACAAGAAAAAGACTCAAGACTATCAAGCATAATGGAGACAGGTGTCAATACAACCCACGCAACTATAGTCTCTAACATCTTAGAAGGAGCAAAAAAACACATCCCTCGTGGTCAAGTAAGGAAAAACAAACCTCTGCATGCGAACAACCAGACCTAGGTCGAGATCTACTAACAGAAAACCTTAAAAAGGCCGAAACGTTTAATAAATACTTAAAAATAAATGCAATAAGTCACAACCAAGAAAACAACACCATGTGAAATAGCAAACTATTTTTCATGCTGCATTAATCATATCCACTGCACATAGCTAACCCAAAACACCATCGGGTACACAAGGTTGTATTGTATGTGCTAAGCAACAAATACTTATCAGCTGCCCAAGTGTCCGTTGAGAAAGTGATGCTTTTAGCATCAGATGGCATTTCATGAAAATTTGAAGAAATGTTGTTGTAGATATCTGGAACAACTAGTTCTGTAAAACATTTGCGACTAGGGACATTGCATCTTTTCTCTAGTACTTTTAAAAGGTTAATAAATCCAGGTTTCTAAACTATTTGTTAGAGTTCCATGTCAGTTGCAATCATCTTTGCTATGACCAAGTGAATGCATTTAGCATTATCACTATTAATATCCTACAATGTGTGTAAGGCTTGACGAATCACTGGAGCTCGTAGACGTACTGGCACAGGCAGTGATATTACTTGATGCAGAATTTTTAACTGCTAATTTCAATGCAGTCATATCGTTGAACAAGTCTGGGTGTTTTGAACATAGATGATCAATTATAGTGGTGGTTGAGAAGTCTTTAGGTTTGCCTGGTTTACCACGTGACAGTACTATTTTATAAGCGTTGCAAACTACTGTAGTAACTGTGGCGGACCGAAAGGGTTAATGTGTTTGTGGCCTACTGACACACACCACTCAGGCCAATAACACATGTCAACGGGTCATCGGCTTTATAAACAAAGGAGTGTACTACTAGTGCACGCAAGCGTGACCTGTGCTATGGTCATGGACTGAAGGCCTTTACGGTCGAGAGACAATGTGTAGAGAGACAGTTGGGTCCAGGACAGCAAGAGAGCGAGTCTTGAAAATGTAGCTGTACCAGCTAAGAAGAGAGACTTGTAGTGTTAGGCAGTTCTGTTGTTTAGAAAGCATTTAAAGTTAGGTAGCCAATTGTGTGTCGTATTGGCTGTTGATGTTATTTGTAAATAAATCGCCACCTTGTTACTAGAAAGTCTTGTTGTCAAGTTCTTTGTTAGATGTGTTGTGTTGTGGAGCAGTTTGGGACAGAAGGCCTGATAGAGAAAGTCGTAACACTACTTTAGAGTTGTCCATTGTTTTAACATTCAAGTAATGCCATATAAGTGATGACTTTTTATCAGCCATTATTACAATGAGGTAGTTCCGAATCTCTGACCTACTTTATAAATAGTCACGTGACTGTTGTCCTATGCATGGCGATAATGGCAATATCTTCCTATGATAAGATGTAGATCTAGATTTAGTGCTAGCCTAGATCTAGTAGACCTACTAAATAATCATAAATAATAGTGAATTATTATAACATAGTTTTGATTACTTAAAGATGTCTAGATCTAGACTATTTTCATTTTTAAATTACAATGAAATCAATGAGGGCATTAATGTAAACAACACAACCACGTGACTGAGAAGAAATCCGGAACTACCCCATTGTCCTATTTAATAATGGCCCTTACAAACCACTTTTATACCCGTGGCTTGTGTAACAAAATACTTGTAAGAGTGTCATGTAGTTCAGCACCCTCATTGACATTTTTCAAAGTAAACAAACTCAATGTTATCATTTAGTGACTTCTAGACAGTGTCAATATGTCTTAACAATTTGCGTTAATCCTCTCTGGCCTCCAAGTAAACAAACTCAGTTCCCTTATAAGATGTGACCTCTAAACAGTGTCAACATGTTGACATCTAGTTTTATGAGGTCAGCTGTCTGTGAACTCAATGTTATGGACTAAACAAACAAAAGGAGGTGGTGGTTCCTCATCTCTACCTCTGCAGATATACCCGCACATCTAGACAAATTATCAGAGTGATGTAGTTAAGGAATATTACATGTTTACTAGACCACTCAAAGATCAAGACAAGGTTTTAAATGTGTCAGACATCACTGCTACATATGTAATACGAATTTAAAATGTAAAGTTTTATTTTCTATTTAGAATAATTTAGATTAACATGCCTTGTCTTTGTACTAAAAAATATTTGGTGCATAGTCATAGTTTTAAAAGCAAATTCTTTTATTTGAAACAGAAACATTAATGTATTTCAGAACTGACATTATTGAATTATGTCCACTTGGTCTATTTTTTATTGACCTGCAGATTTAGTTTGACGACATTCGACGATTTCCTTCACTGAGTATTAAACTTCTTCTTTGACATCGTCTGTCAGTGTGGACTACCTTTATAATGTCTGCCTTTCACCTATGTTGTTTCGATATTTTAGCGTTACCTCCGTTTGGTGTATCTGGAAAAGACTTAGAGTGAAGGCACCTAATAATATTAATAAAAGTATAGGTACTACGCTGTAGTTTTTACTATCCGGTTTACTATTCGGCAGTGATATTTGACTGCTGAATAGTAGGCTGAAGTAAAATGCTGAATATTCATCAGAAGCCAGAGCGACTATCCGGTGCACCCCTAGGATATATATGTATATATATTATAGTTCTTATCATCTGATGGTATAAGGTTATTATTTCTGACTGTTTTATTAGAATATTTCACACACACACAAATATTAATAAAAAAAGGATTGGGATCTCAGCTCTCAAAAATATTGACTAACAAAAGATTAACAGGCATAACTGGAGGGTAATGCTAGCAGTGGACTTATAGACACTGCACTATATTTAACAATACTTGTTATCTTAAAATATACTAGTAATATTTCAGCCTAATCAAAATAGGGTGAATTTAACAGATGATGATCATGTATAAATAGCTTCCATTATATTTAAAAGTTAAAAACCTGGAATTAAGATCCTGCACACTTTAGAGTTATTTTTATTTCTAGCCTAATATAGCCCAAGTAAGTAATATCAATGTTCTTTTTAGAACAAAAAAAATTGACAGTAAATTGTCATTTACACATGCTTATGATTATTATGTTTTTTATTGATACAAATTTACGGAAGAATATTTAAGATCCTTTGAATGATATAACTTAAATTTGCTCTCTAATTTTCATTTTATTTTCATTTAGGTGATGAAAAATGTTAGTCCTGAAAAAATTAAAACTTGGAAAAGTTCAGTTCAAAAGCAAAATTATTCTGTCAAAGAATCTTTTGAAAAAATCAGCACAAAGCTGAATTCTAAAGGCAAAAGAAAGATTCAAAGTAAGAGAAATGATATGTTATGAAAATGCATTCTTTTTATAAAATTATATTTACTTTTGTAATAACTGTGTTTCTAAAAACATTTCATTTATAACTACCAAGAAAAAAAGTTAGTTAATGTTTATGTTGTCCTACTATAATGATATTATTTTAACTTTCATAAATTCCACCAACATACATAAATAGTCTAACAAAACTATAATATTGCAAAGATATTATTTCTGATTACTGATATATTGAATTTTATCTACTCATGAATGGGTAAATTTGATTTTAACATTTGATGTTAGATATTTTAGAACGTAGGGATGTGATGGGAAGCTATAGTCACAATATTTTTTGTTAAAAGTGTATAATTAATGCAGACTTAACATTTTTCTGAAGATGGCTAATGTAAGCCTTCATTTGGATGTTCTTGCCAATCTAGGTTGGTAGCTTTCTTTTCATAAAAGTTCTCCTGCTGTCTCCCACAAGTTGGCACAAAAGTCTTAATTGAGTTTCCAGGTGAAAAGGGCAACTCTGGTACACCAACATCCTTTTAACTGTACAACAAGAATTGCCAATGGCATACGGAAGTCCACTATGTAGGATATATGTAAACAGTTAGGAATTCCTTATAATTTCACTCCTAAAGTTACTTTTTTGGTAATCAATGAATCCATTTACATCTTAAATTTCTTTTTCTATGCAGAAAGAAGACTGGCCAATGAGGATTCAGAATCACAACCTTCTAACAAAAGTATGTAGTTAGACTTCAATATTTGAAACAATAGTGTTGTTTTTTTCCCCCTTAAATTTGTACATCCATAACCAGTAATACTGTTTTAACATTGCCAGACTTATAATGCTTTTTTTTTTTTTTTTCAGAAAAAAAAATGGAAGCTAACTCTGCTCTGTAAATCTCTAGTTAGATCAGTTTTTACCAGCATTTTGACTGATGTTACATTAGGATATGTCTTTTTTTTTGTTAACTTCCATATTTAGTGAATCTTCAATTATATATTGTCATATGTTATCTTTTTTTAATTTGTATTTGTTTCTCTATTGTAATGAAAGAAAATGGTACTTCAATTGCAAATAGTTCTTATTTGTCATGAAAAACAGTAGATCCGGTTTACGAAAATCCGCTATCTATCCCAAAAGAGTAAGTAGTTGATTAACTTGAAAACCTTATATTGGTGAACCCCAACCATCTGTTTATGTGTATACCAACATGAGTCAGTTAAATATCCTAGATAGTATACAAAATACGAATTTTCCTACCTTTCCAGAACAAAACAAAAATAAAAAAAATAAACTTTTCTTTAATAGCCTTGGGTCTAGAGTTTGTTTTCCTTTTACAGACCATGCATATGATGTAAAGGTTATCTGTTTCTGTGGCCCACGGTTAAGAAGGGTGTCATGTGGCCAGCACAACCATTTACTTTTCTCCAACCATAGTTTAGATTTTAATTTATAGTTTTCACAGGTCAATAGTAAGTGTGTTTGGAATGCGTTTGAAAGCATGCCATATTATTAAATGAACAATTATTAGAAAGTACTGACCAAATGATCGATTGTTGAATTTTGGGTATTTCTATTTAAAATGAAAAAAAAAGTTGGGGGTGCAACCAAACGATTATGTGAGCATTACAACTTCAAGGATGTAATATGATAAAGTCTCATAGCAAACAATAGCATAGAACCTATCGAATATTTTAAACAAGAACTGAAAACCAGAAGAATAATAGAAGAATATACATAATACTATTTGTAAAGGTTGAGGGGGAGACACGCTATATATGAATTTATGGGCTTGTCCACTTCAACATAATATATACTAGAATTAGCTGGCAAAATGAATGGGTTAGGGAGTGTTTACTTGTAAGCCCTTATTTTTTTATATTTATAAATAAGAAAAAAAGGGAAGTGGTCCTTGGCAAAATAAACTCTAAATAGCTGTATATATACTGTGCTTTTTTGTGACGGTAGGCTCAGGCACGTCGTACCTGAACCTTTTTTTTAATGTGGGGAATTTGTTTGTTTACTTTTCTTGTATTTTAACGCTTATTTTTAATCTATTATTAATTACAAAGTTAGGCAATCTATCACTGAATTCCAGCAACTTTTTTAAAACAAAAAATACACTGTATATAAATATATATATATATATATATATATATATATACCGTATATACTACTATACATATATATATATATGAGTGTGTGTTTGTGTGTGTATGTCAGCTAGGGGTGCACCGGATTGTCGCTCCAGCTTCTGCTGAATATTCGGCATTTTTTCACTATTTGGCTCCGGCGGAATATCACTTTAGAATAGTAAAAAGTACACCTATTTAATATGCATAAAGTGGACTTCGTTCCATTAATGTCTACTGTACAATGTATTCATGTTTATATTAAAACAAAATAATGTGCATCAAAATAAAGCCTTTATGAAAATGCGCCAAACATCGTTTATTTTAAAGACAAAGCATGTTAATATAAATAGAAATGAAACTTTACATCATAAATGCGCTTTACATACAGAACAGCAATGGCTGGCACATTTTTTCCCCATTTGTCTTGACCTTCTAGTAGGTTTGTTAACATGTAAAAATGTTATATTCCTAGACTACGTCATGCTGACCAGACATCTGTCTAGCTGTGCGGGTATATATCCAGAGGTAGAGATGAACAACTCCCACCCCCTTTTGTTAGTTTAGTCCATCACATTGAGTTTATGTATAGACAGGTAAACTATAAGTTAAATAGTATTATTCATCGTTTAATTCTTTTGACTTAATAAATAACGGAAAACCTTGCATTAAAATTTGAAATCGCATAAAAGAAATTTAGCAATAGCACCGCAGTTAGATCTAGCAAATTAAGAAACACAAAAAAAATAAAAAAACAACCTTTGACCTCTGTAACTAGTGGACAAGTATTATCTATATGCTTGAATGACCATAAGTAAAAAAATTAAAGTTTCCCTTACAGACCTTGCGATCTATGGGGCAGATGATGTTAAGGTCATCTGTTTCTTTGGCCAACGGTTAACGAGCAGGGTGTTATGTGGCCAGCACAACGACCAACCGCCTTTACTTTCCCCAACTAAAGTCAGGTACGGTACCCATAAGAGTTGGGTGGACTCAGGGGCGCCCTAAAAATCCTGAAATTCAAAATCCCAGTCTTTACCCAGTCTTTACCAGGATTCGAACCCAGGACCTCAGGTTCGGAAGCCAAGCGCTTAACCATTCGACCACCGCGCCCCCTTGACTGACCATGCCAATGTGTTATCTTTTTCGGCTACGTCCGAATATCAAATTTTACTTACTATCCGGTCACATCCGGCGCGGCCGAATATCAAAAAGTACTATCCCGTGCACCCCTGAATCTTTTTCCATATTTTGACAGAATGTATTTCTTCACCCTTTTTGGTTTGCTAAATAATGCTTTGATCAAATGTTTATATTTTTTTATTTTTTTTTTTATTTTAAGATTATACCGGTATTTTGGGTGTTTAGTTAAAGGAAAATGCTATCCCTTTTATTTAACACAAATTAATACTTATAAAACATTTTTTATTGATATAA
Source organism: Biomphalaria straminea (assembly GCA_021533235.1). Taxonomy (NCBI): domain Eukaryota; kingdom Metazoa; phylum Mollusca; class Gastropoda; family Planorbidae; genus Biomphalaria; species Biomphalaria straminea. The sequence continues at coordinate 23,818,953 of JADKLZ010005465.1, forward strand.
AAATGAAAACTAACTTACTGCGAAAAAGTATTCTTGGTCTAGATCAGCGGTTCTCAATTTTTTTAGCTCAGCGTTTCCAATTACAATGTTCCACTAGGGGGCTACCCCATACCATAAAAGACATTTCATTCACAGGCCTATGTAAATGTGATTTATGTTATGAAATCGTTCTCAAAAAGTTTAGGCTATATCCAATATCCATTATTTTAATTAATTTGTTAGAAACTGAACATAAAAAAAACTTAATGTAGTGTAATTGTTTTTAATAAAGTATCTTTTATGACTTTCATTTATTTACTTTTCTATTGCATGTTTTTTTTTTTCATATTGGATACATAACTGGAAAACCTACAGTAAGCTATATTGCTACATTATTCATACAACAGTATTTTCAAACAAGCGAAATTTAGGGCAAATCTTTACATTTCATTACATTATGAATTCTCAATTTCTTCATCAAGTTTATTTGTGTATTTAGATTTGATAATCATGTTTCACAAAGATACATTGTTGGAATTAGAAGAGGAAGACATGACAAAATCTCAAATAGAACACAATGACTGCAAACAGATTTATTAATTTGATATGGAAATTGCACTAAATTTAATAACAAATGTGGCTCCAGTCATAACTCATACAATGTCTTTGGACATTGACAATAACTCTTGGTAATGGTGTGAGGCTTTAGAGCTCTGGCAATTCTAAGAGATAAGAAGCTCCCAGGGCTGTTTGCCGAGAAGAAGAATATGGGGCATTTTGTTTTATTCTATTTTTTAATTTTCTGTTTAAAAATGTTAGATTTATAATAATTATACATTTCAAAATTATAGAACTATGAATGATAAGCTTCACTTTTATAACAAAGTACATTACTTTTTGTTTTTCTACTTCTTAACGTTTAAGAGCTTTATGATGTTGAAACATATAATGTGTTTTAGTATTAAATACGTAACGCTCATGAGTATACTGGTCGGTGCTACCAATGATTGTGTTCAGTTTTCACAGATTAATAGTAACATTAACATACTGTAGACATTGGTAATAACAATAAATAATAAGTATACTATTTTGTGAATACTGCAGTCCACTTATTGGAGTATTTATATACTCGAGCATAGCGAGATATGGATCTTTCCCACTTTTGCATGTTTTGTTGAATATCTGCTTTACGGTACCAACTTACACCTCACTTTGTCCATTTGATTTGATTTGATTTGATTATATATATAT
>JADKLZ010005465.1:23820282-23845645 GCA_021533235.1 Biomphalaria straminea
ATATATATATATATATATATATATATATGTGTGTGTTACCAGGTGGCCTGGCTTATAAACATTTGTTAAGGATATTCCCCCAAACGTAGTTTGGAAATATTTGTATAATTACGAAAATGAACGACAGGGTAAATGCTACCAATCGAAATGAGAAGAGTTGCTTGTGTGTTCTAAGTGTAATAGTACATAGGAAGCAATCAGAAGATTCGTTAATTTTAATCAAGTAAAGACAACCCATGCCTTAGTATAGTTTTACAGATGTCAAAAGAAGAAAGGAAAAATGCAAGACAAAAATATCTGGGGTTTGTGTTCGAAGAAGGATGGTGATTTTATTTTAGCGTTTAATGGACTGAGTTGGGGAAAACAAAATGATTAATCGGTTTCATGCGATAAGTAAATGCTTGGTACTGAGAGATACATTGTTTTGAGATTAAGAAGTGTCGTCACAGCTATACCCAAGGTCGGAATGGATAGACGTAGGCTACGCTGGAAATCCAAATACGGCAAATAGTTCATTAAGACATTTAACAACCGTAAAGGAAGACATATCGGGGCATGCAAATGCAAACTGGAATTAAGAAAATTCTTCTATAATGGTAAGAAGATTCATGTTTCTTCAAACAAAAGGGAGAGGTCCTTAAGGTCTATACGTTTTTCAATTATTTGAATAGGATGAGTTGCTTTAATCAGCTCTACGGTCTGCTGTTGAATAGAACAAGGCAAATGTCTTTAGCACAGTATATTGTTGACATTGTATTATAACACTTCTGACACCAAACATCGCAGGAGAATGGCTGATTTTTAACCCTTGCGTATTGCAATAATCGAGTAACGCCGGGATGGAAAAAGAGTGGGAAGCTAAGTGAGAGGCTAAGTGCGTTGAACTTGGCTTGGCTTGGCTACCTAGAAGGGGGCTCGAGATTCGACACCCGAGTCGGGCAGAGTTGTGTTTACTGAGCGCCTAAAGGCAGGACGGAAAAAGCAACTCCTAGATACCCCCTCCCCCAACTGGCCACAAATGAAATTGGACCAAAGTGCTCTGAGCATGCTATAAGCATGGAAGTAGCGCTATATAAAAGCTATAATATAATTATAATTGCAAAGACTAGTATGCAGCACTTTCAAGTCATTGCGGGTGAGGACATATAGATATTTTCTTTTAAATATATCATCTACAGTCTTGAGCTTGCCAGGGCGATAGACGACATCATAGTCAGTGAAAAAAAGAGTGTTGGTTTTTACCTTTGGATTACTTTTTTCATTTTTAATTTTCACTTGTTTGATCTCCTTTTTACATAAAAGAGACAGATATTTGATCCGTAACAAGGGTGAACACTTTACCAACTAATAAATGTTTCCATTTTCTCAACGACTCAGCAATAGCATTTGTAACTTTCTCAACTAAAGAATGACTTCTTTCATTTTTTAATGAGCGAGAGAAGAAAGCGACGGGACGGTCATCTTGGATGAGTATAGCCGTCATGGCATCCGTCTCAAGTGCAAATCGGATCGATAGTATACACAAGCTCATTTTTCGAAATTTCAAATATTCTTTTGCCTTCTTCGGTTACAGAAAATTGTTGATTTTTTGCTAATGGACTTAGTTATTTGAGAAGTTAGGTATCCCATGTTTGTAATAAACAAGTAGACGCACCTACTCGTTTCTTTTTACAGAAAATCTTTTCTGCTAGTTCATCAATCATGGGGTGGGCATATAGTAGAATGAACCGGTTTATGGTTTGAATATAGTCTATAACTATTGTTTTCTTAAGTCTGTCATTTGTTGTGACTAGGAATCGTGCTCACCAGGGAGACTTAGATTGTTCAATCTCATTCTTTATCAGTTGTTGAATTTCCTTCTCTATAAACTTTCGGTCAAAAACGTTCTTAGTGTGCGCCTTCACAAATTCTGTATTTATTTTTAAGTATATATATATATATATATATAGTTCGTCCATCGTGGTTCGATGATGACCACTTTGTCATCCAGTGGGCTGAGGGCTTTGCACTGGGGTTTTGTGCCTCCTCATGTGGCTGGTGAGACCTATGCGAGCCCGGAATGCTCGGCCGCACTCTGGGCAGGTAATTCCAGCTGGAGCTAGTGTCGTTTGCCTTGCTTTCCTTCTCTGTCGTTTTTCTTTCGCCAGCGTTGTTCTTTTTTCCTCAGCAACCTGTGCGCCGGATCTCACAGCGCGGCGCCATGATACTCTGTCATGTGCCTCTGTATTTTTAAGTATACAGCAAAACACTTTGATTATATTTTAGAGATATTAATTTACGTGATGGTCTAGTAGTTAATTTTTCTAGTAGTTATTGGAACACCTATTAAGGCCTCGCGGAAGACGTGGGTTCCATGGAACATAGTTAGGCTGTGTCGTCACTAGGGGTTGCGGGGGGTGCGGTCCGTACCAGGTGACACCCATTAGGGGGGGTAAGAAAAAAGAAATTGCCAGCTGCATGTATGTATATGAACACTGTTTTGATTTTTTTTTAAAGTTTTAATCGAATGTACTGAATTGGTAGATTGCACTTTAATATCAGAATGCTTACCAAAAAGTCCCTTTTTAACAAATGACGGCATTCTTCAGGCCTAAAATATTATTGAAATATCAAATGTAATTTATGTAAATTTTGTAGAATTGAAAAGTAAATAAGTGGCCATTGAGATTTCTGTAGATGATGATAATTTTTGTGTAAAAGAAGCTGTAGCCAAGATGAAGGAATTGTAACAATGTGGCAGTCGAATGACACGTGAATATTGTAGGGGATATTTCCTGTTGGATAGTACCAAGAATGGTTCTGATTCTTCGTAATGGGGACGATTTAGTCTCCTAATGAAAAAAAATGTTATATTTTGTTGTCAACAATTTATAACAAATTGTATTGAAATGAAAAGAAAATTTTTAACTTAATTTAATGTATGTTGAACTTAAGTCAAAAATCTAACCATATGTTTATCTATGGCATCTCATGTAAAAAAGATTTTTTAAAATTAAAATTAGGAACGTTTTGAGACAAATGAACAAACGGCATTTTTACATAAGCGGAATTTTATTAAAAATAAGTTCGTTATCCGTTATTATGTATGTTTAATAATACGTTTTGAAATTTAAAATCCATTTTAAAAAAGTGTTATTTACTTATGGTGACACTATTGCAGAAGTGATCAATAGATCGATGTCAATGTCTTCGATTCCAAAGATTAAGGATGCGTGAAGAGTTTCAAATGACTACAAAACTTAGTGAATTATGGATACATTCTAATAAACAACTGAGTTTAAAAATTAATAGACACATAATTTAATTAAATGTTACAGCAAATACTGATTATATCAGCAAAAAAGGGCAGCAAAAATTACGATTACTGAGAAAACTGTCCTCTTTTAATATTAGCGAAAAGGCCTTGGCTATGTTTTATCACGCTCACATTGGCAATATTTTACATTTTAATATCACTGCCTGGTATGGCAATCTAAGCACTAAGAATAAAAATAAACTCCAGAGAATCCTAAATGCTGCTGGTAAAGTCATTGGCAAAAAGCAAACCCCATTAGGGCAGCTGTTTGAGGCAAACATCCTCACAAAATCTAAGAAGATTCTAGAAATAAAAATCACCCCTTGGGTCAGGATTTTGCTATTTTACCATCACAAAAGAGATACAAGACACCGATAGCAAGGACAAACAGACACAAAAACTCTTTTATTCCTCTGGCAATCAGATCATTAAATAGAACCATTGTGAATGTACATTTTTTAAAATAATGTTTTGTTTTGTATAATGCACAAATTGTAAGACAAATTTCCTTACGGACAATAAAGATTATTATTATAATTATTATTATTATGATAAAGAACGAGTATTCTTTCTCTGGCGCAGCCAGGGTCGAGTTTCGTTAAAGGGAAACAAAATTCATTGTAGTCCCTTTATCAGTTTCCACTGAGGAATTTTCTGGTGATGTGGCAGGTCTGCAGCAGTACCGCCCTCTGACAGGCAACGAGAATGTTCCTAGGAATGCCAAGGGCCTTGAAGGTATCTGTGAGGTCAGTTGTTATTATCCCCTCGGTTGATATGACAATGGGGTATATTGTTGTTTTAGAAAGCTTCCATAGACGCTTAATCTCCAAGCCTAGGTTCCCATATTTTCGTTGTTTTTCTAACTCAGTTTTTCTTAAGTTGTGAGATAGTGGTACTGCAATGTCGATAATGGTAGCGACTTTTTCCTTTTTATCGATGAGCAGCAGATCAGGGCGATTAAAATCAACTGTTTTGTCGGTCAAAATAGGTCTATCCCAGTACAGCAGATAATCAGTAGATTCGAGAACCTCTTGTGGTGAGTATTTGTAATAAGGAGGAGTATCCTTCCCGATTAATTTGTGCGCCAAAGCCAAGTGCTGGTGTATTAGCTTTGCAACTTGGTTATGGCGACCTAAGTAGGCAGATTCCGATAGGGCTGAACATCCTGCCATTATGTGTTCAATTGACTCACCAACATTTCCACATTTTCGGCATTTGTCAACAATATTGAGTTTTAGGATCTGTTTCTCGTAATTTTTTGTCCTAATTACTCTGTCCTGTATTGCTGTAACAAAGCCTTCAGTTTCAGGGTAGAGATGACCTGCTTTGAGCCACGCTAAGGAAGCGGTCTTGTCAATGTTGTCCCCATGTAATAAAGCCGGGAATTTTCCGTGGAGTGTTTTTTCTTCCCATTGACGAATCTCATGCCCTGCGTCGTCCAGTCCGATATTAACATCAACATTGTGTAGGTTCAGAGGGGTCGCATCGGAGTCGTACCTGCGTAGGAAGGAAATTAGTTCGTTGCTGGAGGCGTGCAGTTTTGATCGTATTTTTGATACTTGCGTCTTACACAGTTTGAAGATGTTCTGCAATCCACGGCCTCCATCCTTTCTGGGCAGGTATAACCTTATTATTATTATTATAAAAGGACGAGTATTCTTTCTCTGGCGCAGCCAGGGTCGACTTTCGTTAAAGGGAAACAAATTTCATTGTAGTCCCTTTATCAGTTTCCACTGAGGAATTTTCTGGTGATGTGGCAGGTCTGCAGCAGTACCACCCTCTGACAGGCAACGAGAATGTTCCTAGGAATGCCAAGGGCCTTGAAGGTATCTGTGAGGTCAGTTGTTATTATCCCCTCGGTTGACATGACAATGGGGTATATTGTTGTTTTAGAAAGCTTCCATAGACGCTTAATCTCTTATTATTATTATATAGTAAGTTATATATTGTAACAACAAAATGAAAGAAGAATATGCAGACATACAAGTCTCAAAAAAAAACATCACATTTTTAAAGATTTACTAGATAGTAGAGGAGTTATGTTCCTACTACAAAAGTGAAAAGGCAGATTCTATTAGGCGCACTTATATACTAGCATGATAATGTCAGTTTAATTTAAAAAGATAGCTAAAATTGGAAAAGATATATAAGGAAAAGGCACTTCCGGCCTAATTTATGATTCTAATTTTCAATCAATGAAAATGGCTTTGGAACTCAGAACCTTCTGTGTGTTAAACAGATGTGATGACCACTACACTCTAGAAACACATTTTTTAAAATGCATAATATATTTAAAATCATTCCTTATACTTTCATTAAAATACAAACTAGACATTTATCTAGCAAGATCTAGACAGATTCAAGATCTAAGTCTAAGCCTATATCTAGAAATAGATCTAAGTCTCTAAGTCTAGATCTATAAATTAATCTCAGTGTGTAGATCTAGAGTTAGATCTCAGTCTAAGTCATTTTAAGTCTAAGTCTGTCTAGATGTAAGTCCAGATCTAGAATTGCTGAGATATTTCAGGAAGAGTTTTTGAGCTCTTGTCGTAAATATGTTTGTTCATATACATTGTCATCCGTAGTATACTTTTAAACTGACGAAGTGTCTGCTTCCAGAAGAAATGAAGAGACTATAGCTTTAGAGGTAGAAATGTGGCACCACCTTGAGTTCATTGAGCGTAGGCCTCTCTGGGGGACATATGTAGTAATAAATTTGAAGAGAAACAAGCGCATCTCATTGTTATATATACAATGTAGACAAATTGTGATCGATTCTCGCTTTCTCGGGAAGCCAATGTAGCGTTCACAAGAGCTTAGTAGCAGAATCTAGTTTTGTTTTTAAGGACTATTAGTGCGACGTTGTTCTCAATACGTTGCAGCTTGGCTATTTTGTTATCGGGTATACCTGCTAGCACGGCGTTGCAGTAGTCAATTAATGCCATAGCTAGCGTTTATGTTGACTCCGTTGTAAAATATGGTCGGATCTGGCCTAATCTGCGAATACTGAAATGCTGCCTCAAGGCCTCACCAAATTCATACCCTTATAGTAGTGCAGAAATTTACTTACCTAAGACCAACTAGTGCCAATAATCTAAATTTAGACATTAAAGTGCCAACAGAATTGGAAAAGCTTATTTGAGAAAGGCATAACTAATTGAGTCTGGGAAAATATAGATTTTAGCCTGGTAACAAAAATGTTAGCCTGCATAATTAGCGATAGACTTAATGTTAGAGAGAATTGTCAACATACAAGTATCAAAAACATAGATTGAATAGATTTAGTAATAGTATAAATTCTATCCTATTCTAGTCATCCTAGTCATTTTTTTATTAGAATAAAGTATAGATATTAATAAAGACTAAAGTTGATTAATTATTAGATTATTATATATAGACATAGGACATAGATCTAATAATTTAGGCTACCGTAATACATTTAGGCCTAACTTAAAGCCATAATCTATACTTAACTTAATGTACTTAACTAGATCTATAGATCTATCTATAATTTAGTCAATCTAGATGTATCACAATATTCACTATAATACTTCTACGTATTTAATAAGTTAGTACTTAGACTTAGATCTATTATAGTTTATAATAGATTTACTTTTCAATGCCTAGACCTAATAAACAAATTGCTAATGATTTCTAATGACTATTTTTTTTATAGTAATAGGCCTACTAGATCTAGGTCTAGACTTAACTTAAATCTAGTCTAAAATAATGACTGTCTAAGACTCGAGATGATTGAGACTTTCACATACAGATGTTGTTAGTAATACGGTTTATAATGTCGGCTGAATGTCGGCGGGCAAATACCAAGGTTAGGAGGATACTTATTAGGGAACTCTTGTATGCTGATGATGCAGCATTGTAGCTGACTCTGATATTCAGCTCCAGACCCTGGTTTACAAACTATCTGCTGCTTGCCAGAAGTTCGGCAACCTGCAACCGCAGCTGTGTATCAAGGATTGGCCTCTTTAGCCACACAAGAAGTTGCAAAGGGAAAACATAGTCTCACGAGACGTAAAATGCCACACAGAGAATGTCGGCTGAAAGTAAACTGTATTCATATATAAAATTCTTTTTTTTTTTGTACTAAAAAAAATAGGTGCCGGTACTCATGATAGATTGCCTAACTTTCAACTACTAATAAAATAACAATTAACGTTGAAATACTATAAAAGTAATAATTTTTCCCGACATTGAAAAAAGGTGCCGGTACAAGTACCGGTGCGTACCATCACAAAAATATATGTATAACTTAATCTTCTTTCATTTACATTTTTTTTTGCTACTTAATACATTGATACCGGTTCGATTTATATAGGGCCTAAGTATACAAGCAGGATCTCAAGCATTGGGTACTTTTATTTTTTAAATACCAAGTTTTATGGAAGAGGCAATCATAGGCGCCCGCAGGGAAGTGCCTCTGAATTCTGAGTAGTCACGTTTTAGCCATCAAAAAATATTAATGAAATACTTCTTCCATGTGTGTTTTTTTATTACGTAGATGTAGATTTAATCAGAATCCAGGCTACGCAGTATACTAGAGAAAGCCGAGAAGATCGAAAAGAGCTGGGAAACCATAAAAAAAAACTAGCAATAGACTGGCCGGGATTCTAGCTTTTGCTGTCTTTGTTTACGTGACTGAGCCAACCTCTAAATTTGCAAAATAAAATAACCTATCAAAATTGTATCTTCAACCAATCAGAAATTCTCTATTAGACAAATGGTGCAGAGTTGGAAAAGCCTGGCTAAAATACCCCAGCTAACTAGGTCTTTCGGTTGACCTTGACCGGAGCTAGATTAAAATAATAATTACATGAAGTGAAATTTAAAAAAAAAAATAGACAAACCAAAATGTCTGACGATTGATACGTGACAGGGGGGGGGGGTGCAAGTGCACCACAATGAACTTCCTTGCGGACACCAATGCGTTCTTGATTCAAGAGTTAAATAAATTAATATTCAGAAAAAAGATTGCGCATCGTCTTCTAATTCTAAATCTAAAGGCCTATCATTGGATCATTGTTAGTTCCCGAACAAGTAATGCTTCTACCAAAGTACAGTTGTAAAGACATGCTATTATTTTAACTAGAATAGGCAAATCTGTAGTTCATGTTCGACCATGTATGATTTATTATAGGCTTGCAATTCTTTGCACATTTGTTATATTTGCACATAGATTTAGTTATTATGAATGCCACAAGGTCGACTTTGACAGACATTCGTATGGTGATTTAACAGAAGGCAGGAGATCCGCTGGTCTTCCACTGCTAAGGTACACTGGTGTATGCAAACGCGACATAAAGCTCTTCAAAGTCGGCACTAACAGCTGGGAAAAAGTGGCACTACATAGATCCATAAGAAAAGTAACCTTTAAAAGAAAGTCCTGGATTGCAGATGCCAAGCACAATAGAAGCAGAAATAATGGTGAAAGTACAAAGGATTGGCCTCTTTACTCACACAAGAAGTTACAAGGAATAAAATCATTTAAAGTTTAAAATCACTAAAAAAAATTTTTTATATTTTTTGTTCATGAAATTATGTATCAAAAATGCCTGGTACTTGAAATAAGCTAGTACTAAAAAAACAACACAGATCTTGGGTAAAATAATCATCAAATAAAGTACTGTAAATGTGCACTTTCCCGCGCTATTTTTAACTCTTTTTCTTTTTATAACCTCTATCTGGTTTGATCTCAACCACCCATATTTTTGTGCAGAATTTTTTTCTATATCAGGCACACTTATTATTATAGCATAATAATGTCAGTTTAATTTGTAAAGAGAACTGAAAAATGCAAAGTTATATAGGGAAAAAAGCTACTTCCGGCTCAATAGTTTTGAAAAAAGATACGAAACGGACTATTGCAACAAACCCTATTGTTACGTAAAGATGTTTTCCTAAAAACTACAACCTAAAGAGTTTACCTTTATTTATAATGGTAAATCCTTTCAACTATATTTATATCCTCCTCAAAAACAAGTTTTGTTAGAAAATATAATAAGTTCCCCTTTCAGGCCGCTATTAGGTTTGTGCAAAATGTCCGTCTGTCCGTCTGTCACACTCATAGCGCCAAAGCTAGAAGAGATACGAAAAATATTATTTCACCATTAAATGCGGCTTGAAAAGTTTAGGTGCAACGGCTACTTTTAGTTTTGTAAAATCAAACCGTTTAATTTATAATTTAATTATGCAAGCGATTTTTAGCGGCCCCCGAAAGGGGAAAAGACGCTATTAGTTTTGTGTGGCCTGTCTGTCCGTCTGTCTGTCTGTCTGTCTGTCTGTCTGTCTGTCTGTCTGTCTGTCCGTCTGTCTGTCTGTCCGTCCGTCCCGTTTAGTGCTCAGAAAGTAGAAGAGATAATGAAAATCTGACATCACGATAATATAGATCATTCAAAGTTCTGATGCAACGGCTACTTTTTTTTTTCTAAAAGCTCAAAATCTAATTTTTAAAAATATTTTATGCAAGCAGTATTTAAAGAGAAAAAACCTAATTAGTATGCAATATAAATGAAACCTAATTTAAGACAATTAAAAATCTAATATACAGCAACACTTTTGAAGTTCTATTTTGTTCAAACCATATAACTTTTTGCAGCGACAAAGAGAGTTTGTGTGATACACAAACTCAGAGGCGGCCCCTGTTGAGAGATCAAAGCACGGAAGATGTATATTTCTGTCGTTTATCTTTGATATAATTTTGTTTAAAATGAAATTTTAGCAGCGACAAAGAGAGTTTGTGTGATACACAAACTCAGAGGCGGCCCCCGTTGAGAGATCAAAGCACGAAAGATGTATATTTCTGTCGTTTATCTTTGATATACTTTTTTTAAATGAACTTTTAGCAGCGACAAAGAGAGTTTGTGTGATACACAAGCTCAGAGGCGGCCCCCGTTGAGAGATCAAAGCACGGAAGATGTATATTTCTGTCGTTTTTCTTTGATATAATTTTTTTTAATGAACTTTTAGCAGCGACAAAGAGAGTTTGTTTGATACACAAACTCAGAGGCTGCCCCCGTTCAGAGATCAAAGCGGATCTGATAGGGATCCGACTCCTACGGGGGCCGCCTCTGAGTTTGTGTATCACACAAACTCTCTTTGTAATCTTGTTTAATAACAAAACACCAATTCTAAAACAATTACGTAAATGTAAGGGAGGAAATGTTACTATAAGAAATCCTCTAAACATGTAGATATCACGCACATTTTTTAAAATGAACTTTTAGCAGCGACTTTCGTGTACTAGCGTAAAGCGTAAAAATCAGATTTAAAAAAAATGTTTAGTGCCCCCATTATGAATAAAAGAAGCATATTTTTTGTGCGTTTTGTATGTTGGTTGGTCTGTCCGTCACGGTTAGATAAAAATAACACTAAAGGCTTTTGAAAATATGATTTAACCTTTACTGTTCTTTCAGAAATATTGCGATAGTTTAAGGATGGGAGCATACAGGAATTGAGCCAGTGACCAACGATAAATCCGAACTAAAGTCTAGTGCGCAAATATCAAGATAAGGCAGGTTTATACCCTGCTCGCCATTCTCCGTCGTCCAACGAGAAATTAATTATTTTCAACTTAGAAGGAACATCCGAAACATCTTGCAAATAGGCGGATCTGACAGGGATCTGACTCCGACGGGGGCCGCCTCTGAGTTTGCGTATCACACAAACTCTCTTTGTAATCTTGTTTTTGAATGGAATGCACACGAACCTTTCGTGTAAGTTTGGGTATGGTTCAACATCAGCTCTAAAAAAAAAAGACCTTTCATGAAGAACAACGAAACACAATAAATCTTAAAAATTTATATCTTTGCTTTGTGAAGACTTAACATGCAACAACATTTCTTAAATTGAGGTAGGTTTTATAAGGTGAGCACTATGAATAATTACATTTTATATTGTTTTTTTTTTAATTTTTAAAATAATTATAGGTACGCCTGCTTCCAACATAAGAAGGCTAACCTTCACCTAGAACCCCCACAAAGCAAGATAAAGATTAAACAACGCAGGAATTACATGTGCCGCAATTTGGCAGAAGATGTTTAGCAGATGGGCTAAACTTATGAGCGGTTTGAAAGCCCAGAACTAAGACGCCTGGAAGAGGCTTGTTTATGGCTTTTGCTCTAGAAGAAACCACAGTCAGAGATAAGAGGATTCGTTTTAGTCGTCTAGTTTGTAACCAATACATTCTTATTAGGAAGTGCATCTATGTACAGTAATAGTGACAATATAGTTAACTGAAGAGTTTTACATTTAATTAGCACAAATGTATCCGTTACTGCAGTGGCGTCATTAGGGTGGGTGTCACCCAGTGTGGTTAGCTCAGGGTGTAACAACCGCCGCCCCCCCCCTCCTTGTAAAAGAATCCTTTAATTTTGTCGTTTGTTTCTTGCGTTGTAATACATATAGTTTATTATTATCAACGCTATTTTAATAATAATGATAATAATAATAATAATTTCCTACGCAAATACGACTCCGAGGCGACCCCTCTAAACCTACATAATGTTGATGTTAATATCGGACTGGACGACGCAGGGCATGAGATTCGTCAATGGGAAGAAAAAGCACTCCACGGAAAATTCCCGGCTTTACTACATGGGGACATCATTGACAAGACTGCTTCCTTAGCATGGCTCAAAGTAGGTCATCTCTACCCTGAAACTGAAGGCTTTGTTACAGCAATACAGGAAAGAGTAATTAGGACAAAAAAGTACAAGAAACATATCCTAAAACTCAATATTGTTGACAAATGCCGAAAATGTGGAAATGTTGGTGAGTCAATTGAACACATAATGGCAGGATTTCAGCCCTATCGGAATCTGCCTACTTAGGTCGCCATAACCAAGCTGCAAAGTTAATACACCAGCACTTGACTTTGACACACGATTTGATCGGGAAGGATACTCCTCCTTATTACAAATACTCGCAACAAGAGGTTATCTAGTCTACTGATTATCTGCTGTACTGGGACAGACCTTTTTTGACCGACAAAACAGTAGATTTTAATCGCCCTGATCTGCTGCTCATCAATAAAAAGGAAAAAAGCCGCTACCATTATCGACATTGCCGTACCACTATCTCGTAATTTAAGAAAATCTGTGTTGGAAAAACAACGAAAATATGGGAACCTAAGCTTGGAGATTAAGCGTCTATGGAAGCTTTCTAAAACAACAATATACCCCATTGTTATATCAACCGAGGGAATAATAACAACTGACCTCACGGATACCTTTAAGGCCATTGGCATTCCTAGGAACATTCTCGTTGCCATAAGTAGAACACCTAACCAACACGAGAATGACCCAACATCGGCAATAAGCAATGAACTACACTCAAAATTTTATACGCTTATAGACCGCTATACAACCACCAATCTCGAATCCCTAAGTTAAGCGCCAAGAAAGAGACAACAACTTATATCAAAGAAATAAATAAAGTCTTAGGACACTATTTCGAAACACCAAGAAATTTGTTTGAAGTACATCTCGCCACATACTGCGATGCTGTGTCTGTTACGGAGCTCTCAGGACAAAAGACTTTTGAGGTAAGCCCAATCATCCAGAGACCAAAACAACATGTGCCATCCTGGAAAAGGCGCCTGGAAGGCAATATAAATCAACTCAGAAGCCAAATGGATACAATCAGACAATATCTTGAAGACAACCGCTCCGCTAGAATACTTAACAAAATGAGGTCAATCTTAAGAACATCTAAAATGAAATTAACGGACCACGACAGCCGCACATGACTAGTATGTCTGAAAGATACGCTAAGACAGAAAGTTAAATTAAAGGGAGCTAGGCTGAAGCGTTACAACGAAACCACCAAAAGGAAGGAGCACAATGCTCTATATCAGCGCAATAGAAAACAGTTCTTCCGCAAACTAGCTGATAATGATGCTGATAAAATTCAAAACATCGACAGCACAAAACACGGATCGTTTACCGACTATTGGGCGGCGCTTTGGTCTGAACCTGTACACTACAATGTGCAGGCTGACTGGATCGAGGAAATCCAGAATAAAAACAACCTACTACCAGAAATGCCTGATGAAGATTTCACGGCTGAAGAAGTTTCAGCAGCTATATCAAAAACACACAACTGGACTGCTCCTGGGCAGGACAACATACACAATTTTTGGCTGAAGAAACTTACAGCCTTACATGCACCACTAGCATCAAGCTTTAATGAGTTACTGTTGGAACCATCCTTAATGCTGTTAGACCTCACTGAAGGGAGAACATCTCTCCGCTCCAAAAAAAGGTGATCCGAGTCAACCATCAAACTATCGCCCTATCACTTGTCTGTCAGTTGTGTATAAACTACTAACCTCACTTTTAAAAAGTAAAATGTACACATTTTGTTCTATCCATAAGCTACTAGCAGAGGAACAACAAGGTTGCATTGAAGAGTCTATGGGCTGTAAATTACAGCTAACTATTGATGGTATTGTATTGCACCAAGCGAATGAAAGAAAAAGAAATTTACACATGTGCTACATCGACTACAAAAAAGCTTTCGACTCTGTTCCGCATGATTGGCTCTTAAAAACACTGGACATTCATAGAATCAATCCAAGAATAATACAACTATTGAAAATTTGTATGAATAATTGGAAGATAAACCTGCACCTTAACCAAGATAAACTAGGTTCTGTGCACATAAAAAGAAGTATATATCAGGGTGACTCTCTATCCCCACTCTGGTTCTGTATAGCGATTAACCCTCTTTCTGCACTGCTCCAAGACTCTAAAAACGGTTTTAGGGTTGACACTAAATGTACAAAATATGTCCCATTTATTATACATGGATGATCTAAAGCTATATGCAGAAACCGAAACAAAATTACACAAGTTAATCAAAACGGTGAAATGCTTCAGTGACGATATCTGTATGTCTTTGGCCTGGACAAATGTGGCATCATAAGCATCAAAAAGGGCAAGGCAGCGAACACCAACATTGCATTTGAAGGCATCGAGGAGTTAAACTCTGCATCTCTTTATAAGTATCTTGGAATAAATCAGAATGCCAAGATAAACCATAAAAAATTAAAAGAGGACTTCCTTGATAAATATAGGCAAAGGCTTAATAAGATCCTCAACACCAAACTGTCTGGCAGTAACCTTATCAGTGCAATAATTAGCTGGGCCGTCCCAGTGCTCCTTTACACATTCGGCGTCATCAAATGGACTGATACCGACCTACATGACATTGACAGGCTGACGAGGAAATTGTTAACCAAATTTCGATGATTGCATCCCAAGTCCTCCACCATAAGGTTATACCTACCCAGGAAAGATGGAGGCCGTGGATTGCAGAACATCTTCAAACTGTGTAAGACGCAAGTTTCAAAAATACGCTCAAAACTGCATGCCTCCAACAACGAACTAGTTACCTTCCTACGATGCAACCCCCCTGAACCTACACACTGTAGATGTTAATCTCGGCCTGGATGACGTAGGCCATGAGATTCGCCAATGGGAAGAAAAAACACTCCATGGGAAATTCCCGGCTTTATTACATGGGGACAACATCGACAAGGCTGCTTCCTTAGCATGGCTCAAGGCAGGCCATCTCTATCCTGAAAAAGAAGGTTTTGTTACAGCTATACAAGACAGAGTAATTAGGACAAAAAATTACGAAAAGCATATCCTAAAATTTAAATGTTGTCCACAAATGCCGAAAATGTGGAAATGCGGGTGAGTCGATTGAACACATTATGGCAGGATGTCCTGCCCTATCGGAATCTGCCTACCTAGGTCGCCATAACCAAGTTGCAAAGCTAATACACCAGCACTTGGCTTTGACGCACAATTTGATCGGGAAGGATACTCCTCCTTATTACAAATACTCACCACAAGAGGTTCTCGAGTCTACTGATCACCTGCTGTACTGGGATAGGCCTATTTTGACCGACAAAACTGTAGATTTTAATCGCCCTGATCTGTTGCTTATCGATAAAAAAGAAAAAGCCGCTGTCATGATTGACATTGTCGTACCACTATCTCATAACTTAAGAAAAACTGAGCTTGAAAAACAGCGAAAGTATGTGAACCTAGGCTTGGAGATTAAGCGTTTATGGAAGTTATCTAAAATAACAATATACCCCATTGTCATGTCAACCGAGGGGATAATAACAACTGACCTCACAGATACCTTCAAGGCTCTGGGCATTCCTAGGAACATTCTCGTTGCCTGTCAGAGGGCGGTACTGCTGCAGACCTGCCACATCACCAGAAAATTCCTCAGTGGAAACTGATAAAGTGAATACGATGAATTTTGTCTCCCTTATACGAAAGTCGACCCTAGCTCCGCCAGAGAAAGAATACTCGTTCTTTTTTAACATAATAATAATAACTCTTTCGTTTTTTTCAAACATAATAATTATTATAATTACTGACCCCACAGATACCTTCAATTCTCTGAACATTCCTAGGAACATTCTCGTTGCCTGTCAGTGGGCGGTACTTCTGCAGACCTGCCACATCACCAGAACATTCCTCAGTGGAAACTGATAAAGGGACTACGATGAATTTTGTTTCCCTTTAACGAAACTCGACCCTGGCTCTGCCAGAGAAAGAATACTCGTTCTTTTATCATAATAATAATCTTATTTGTCCGTAAGGAAATTTGTCTAACAACTTGTGCATTATACAAAAAAACAACTCATTATAACCTATAAAAAAATTACATTTACACCAGAGTCACTTATTTGAAAAGTTTACATTGGATTGTCTCTATTCAATGATTTGAAACCAGAGAAACAAAAGAATTTTTTTGTGTCTGTTTGTCTTTCCTATCGGTGTCTTGTATCTCTTTTGTGATGGTGAAATAACAAAATCCTGACCCTTTACTGTTCATTCAGAAATATTGCGATAGTTTAAAATATCTATAGTAGATTGTTCCGGATGTTTATGTCAAGATCTACATTGAAATGTTATAATAAACTAAAACTAATCTTCTATTTCTAAATTTAATATTGCATTCATTCTATTGATTATCTGGGCTTTTTATTTTAATTTTACATAAATGTTATCTAAATTACATCCAAATTATTAATAATAATAATTAATAAGATACATATTAAGAGTGCTAAATCAGAAGTTTATTTTCTGTACATCTACATCGCTACAGAATCAATGATGAAAGATTATTAAAAATCGCTCGTGGGACATATTGTATATATCAGGCTATTAGTTTGTAACCAGTTAGCATGCTGAACTGATTATCTCGACGCTCCCGCGTTATGTGTCTGTTTGTTTTACATGTTTCGATTGTTTCTTCAGAGTTAAAGATAGTTTACTTCCTATTTCAAACCTTCCACAGAAGGGGATGGGAGCATGCAGTAATTGAGCCAGGGACCAACCATAAATCCGAACTACAGTCTAGTGCGGAAACATCAAGATAAGGCAGGTTAATACCCTGCTCGCCATCCTCCGTCGTCCAGCGAGAATTTAATTATTTTCAACTTTGAAGGAACAATCGAAACATCTTGCAAATAGGCGGATCTGACGGGGGCCGCCTCTGAGTTTGTGTATCACACAAACTCTCGTTGTAATCTTGTTATTTTAGATTTTATATAGCGCTTCTTTCAAGCTTATAGCATGCTCAGAGAGCCTTGGTCCAATCTCATTTGTGGACCAGTGGGGGAGGGGGTATCTAGGAGCTGGTTTTCCGTACTGCCTCTAGGCGCTCACTATAAACACAGCTCTGACCGAGTGTCGAACCTCTTGCCCCCTTCTAGGTAGTTAAGCCAAGCTCAAGCGCACTTAGCCTGTCGACCACGCTTCCCTGATGCCTTTAATAAGTGCTTATCAAGCTTTAGTTGGAATTGATAATTGTTGCCCCATTATCTGAATCCATGCCACTTATGCCATTTAGCTCAGAAATATGCCATTCTATTGTAAAGGTTCCATCATACATACAATACTAAAAAATAATCGTGAACATAGACATTGAACGGTCAATATGAGACATTTAGAGTGCTATTAGGAAAAAACTGCTGTATAAAAAAAAAAAAAAGAAAAACATAAGCTTTTTAAAAATGACCAAATTGTTCTGATGAAATATCACTGTGTCTAATATGATATTAAAAAGCTTGATCTAAATGATTTCATTCTTAATGTAATATAATTTATTGTCTTTACGTGAACATAGAAAGTGTTATTGATAAATAATATATCAAACATGCAATGTTTAATGACCGATTAACGATGCGCAGTTAAGAGGCTAAGTACGTTTGAACTTGTTTTGGCTCGGCTACCTTATGTTATACTGAGAATACATCAAAAATTATTTTTTTTTGTTAACATCTTGTAAACATAATCTCCCTTACAAGTATGCATTGTTTTAGAATTATTGTATTTCTATATAAAAATCTCTTTCGTAATCAATTTTATAAACTAACCGGTTTAGATATATATATATATAATTTGTTTTATCTAGGGAAAAACGAGAGAGAAGACCATTGGAAATTGATTTCCTGATGATTGGTAAAACCGGAAATGGAAAAAGTGCTTTAGGGAACACAATTTTAGGACGAAAGGCATTTGAAAGTAAATGTAGCACAAGTTATGTTACGAAAGAAATAAAATATGAAGTGAGTGAGGTCGAGGGACGTATTATAACAATTGTGGACGGACCAGGTGTTGGGCATACAAGAATGAATACTGAACAGTCCACTAAATTAGTTATGGACAAGATAACTTATGCTATATCTGTCAATCCTGCCGGTTTTCACGCCTTTCTTCTTGTAGTCAAATTCGGCGGTAGATTTACTGAAGAAGATAGAGATACAATTGATTTTTTAAAGAAAATATTTGGAGAAAGTTTTGTCAAAGATTATTGCATTCTGGTTTTAACTTGTGGAGACAATTTTCAGAAAGAAAGTGAAGAAAGTGGTCAGAATTTTGAGGAATGGTGTGATGAGTAAACAGGAATATTCAGAGAATTGGTTCAAGAATGTAACTGGCGAGTTGTACTGTTTGATAATAAAACGCATAATAAAGACATAAAAAAATCTCAAATTCAAAGTCTTTTTGAGATGGTGGACAGACTATCATTCCATGGACATCGCTATAAAAATAAAAATTTTATCAAAGCCAAAGCTACACGCGAACTTTTGATGATTGAGTCGAAAGAACCAATGATAATGCCGTGGATCACAATATAGCCTATATGTCTTAACTCCTATTTTTTGCTCTGAAGCTGCCATCCATTACACTTGGCATGAAAACGGATATGTAAATCAGGGTAGCCTTCTAAAGTAAAAATAGATTATATAAACGAGCTATACCTATCCACAATATTTTTAGATGCCCCTTTTATTTACTTCGCCCTTTACCTGTTTGTAGAGGCCACACAATCAGACTAAGTGTTGAGCTTTTTCTGTTATCATCAAATAAGCCAATTAACATTAATGTTAGTTTTGCAAATTCGTATTATATTTTTTTATTTCATTAGCATTATGTTGTTGTTTTTTTTACTATCGAAACATCAATATCATATGGTATTTTCTTTCATGTAAAATATGTATTCTTGTAATCTGCTATTTTAAAGTTGCTTTTAGTCTTATTAAACTGTGTTGTGCTAAACATATTCAGAATAACTATCACATATTATTTAAATACATTCAGCTTACCAACGTATTGTACATAGGAGATGTGCCTTAAAGACAGATAATAAATAATCATTTAGTTGTATTGTTTTAATGTTTCTGGTACAAAAGTTATAGGAAATGTTTATAAACTTTTTTTTTAAGCTATGTAATTTAAAGAGGATTTATGTGAACAATAGACTAATAGCTATGGTTAAAAATCTCAAATGGGGATTTTGTTTTGAGAAGTCCTCGTTTATATATACTCATTTAGAACTAATATAACATTTACTTTTGCTCTTAACTGCAGTACCTTTTTTTTGTTGTTGTTTACTATTGTTGACAAAAATAAGCAGTGTATTATGCACAATATAATTTTTTTTGAATCATATATGAGAGAGAAATAGAGATTAGAGAGAGACAGTGAAAGAAAGATAAATATATAGTATGTCTACAAACATCTAGACTTACCAAACACTTATGTAAGATTGTTTTTCATTGATTTTTCATCCGCTTTCAATACAAAACAACTTCATTTACTCATTGAAAAAATGAAAGCATTGAAGATTAGTCCATATATTATCCTATGGGCTAATGAATTTTTGACCCAGAGACCTCAGAGGGTTAGGGTAAACAATGTTATATCAAATTGTCAAATTCGACCTTATGGCATTCAGAATAACTAAATATATGTGCAAATATAAACAAATGCGCAAAGAATTGCAAGCCTATAATAAATCATATATGGTCAGACATGAACTTCAAATTAGCCTATTCTAGTTAGAATAATAGCATGTCTTTACAACTGTAATTTGGTAGAAGCATTACTTGTTCGGTAACTAACAATGATCAAATGATAGGCCTTTAGATTTAGACTTAAAATACGATGCGCAAACTTTTTCTGAACATTAATTTATTTAACTCTTGAATCAATAATGCATTGGCGTCCGCAAGGAAGTATATTGTGGTGCTCTTGCACCCCCCTGTCACGTTCCAATCGTCAGACATATTGCTTTGTCTATTTTTTTAAATTTTCATTTCATGTAATTATTATTTTAATCTAGCTCCGGTCAAGGTCAACCGACAGACCTAGTTAGCTGGGGTATTTTAGCTAGGCTTTTCCAACTCTGCACCATTTGTCAAATAGAGAATTTCTGATGGTTGAAGAGACAATTTTGATAGGATATTTTAGTAAGCAAATTTATAGGTTAACTCGGTCACGTAAACAAAGACAGCAAAAGCTAGAATCCCGGCCAGTCTTGAGTAGTTGTTCAGTCTAGCAAGACGTGAATTATAGAGTCTCAAGCTGGCTTTTTATTGTGTAGATCATTTAGTATTCCAGTAGAAATATATTAACAACTTCATTTGATTACAGTTTATTCTTATAATTATTGCACATTGCTGTTCCAAGTTTTAAATTTTGAAAAGGAAATATTTCTTCATTGAATCTATTAATATATACTTAGATCATCTTATCAGCTGACACCTTTAGATCCTCGGCATCACGGTCATAAGATCTTTATTCAAGACAAAAGAAGCATCTTCATAGATCACTTGCACTGTAGCATATGCCTTTTACTCAAGCCACCTTCAAAGATCTTCTTTGACCGCGACACCCCCTCATAATCATCATCATCATTTCTTTGGGTTCCTCGTGGAACAACTGGCTTCAACAAAAACATGTCACTCTCCACAGTCTCTTGCTAGTTTTTTTTTATGGTTTCCCAGCTCTTTCCGATCTTCTCGGCTTTCTCTAGTATACTGCGTAGCCTGAATTCTGATCAAATCTACATCTACGTAATAAAAAAAAACAAGATTACAAAGAGAGTTTGTGTGATACACAAACTCAGAGGCGGCCCACGTCGGAGTCGGATCCCTGTCTGATCTTTATCTGATGTTCCTTCTAAGTTGAAAACAATTAACTTCTCGCTGGACGACGGAGGATGGCGAGCAGGGTATAAATCTGCCTTATCTTGATGTTTGCGCACAAGACTTTAGTTCGGATTTATCGTTGGTCCCTGGCTTAATTCCTGTATGCTCCCATCCTTAAACCATCCCAATATTTCTGAAAGAACACTAAAGATTAAATCATATTTTCAAAAGATTTAAGTGTGTTTTTTTCTAACCGTGACGGACAGACTAAACAACAGACAAAACGCACAAAAATATGCTTCTTTCATTCTACTGGGGGCACTAAACAATTTTTTTTTTAAATCTGATTTTTTTTTTAAATTTAAGAAGTTAGTTTAGAATCATGTCATTTCCGGACTTTAATCTAGTTCACGAAAGCCTCTGCTAAAAGTTCATTTTAAAAAATGTGCGTGATATCTACATTCCAGGAACATTTCTTATAGTAACATTTCCTCCCTTACATTTACGTAATTGTTTTACAATTGGTGTTTTGTTATTAAAAAATCGATTGCATAATTATTTTTTTAAATAAAACGGTTTGCTTTTAGAAAACTAAAAGTAGCCGTTGCATCTAAACTTTTCAAGCCGCAATTAATGGTGAAATAATATTTTTTGTTTCTTTTCTAGTTTAGGCGCTATGAGTCTGACAGACGGACAGACGGACAGAAATTCTTGCAAAATGTCCGTCTGTCACACTTAGGGCGCCAAAACTAGAAGAGATACGAAAAATATTATTTCACCATTAAATGCGGCTTGAAAAGTTTAGATGCAACGGCTAATTTTAGTGTTCTAAAAGCAAACCTTTTCATTTAAAAAAATTAATTATGCAAGCGATTTTTTAATAATAAATCACAAATTCTAAAACAATAAATCCGAACTACAGTCTAGTGCGCAAACATCAAGATAAGGCAGGTTTATACCCTGCTCGCCATCCTTCGTCGTCCAGCGAGAAGTTAATTATTTTCAACTTAGAAGGAACATCCGAAACATCTTGCGAATAGGCGGATCTGACAGGGATCCTACTCCGACGGGGGCCGCCTCTGAGTTTGTCTATCACAAAAACTCTCTTTGTAATCTTTTTTCTATTTTTTTTTGGCGCGATGGACAAATTGTATGACAAATTTCCCTATGGATAATACAGATTCTTATTATTAGTATTAGAAGTAGTATTGTTAGTTTAGTAATAGTATTACTTTATTACTGTTTCATTTCTTCCAGTATCTTTACTTTTCCCTTATCCATCACTTTTACATTATGACTTTTCCCAATGTTGTATCTCCATGTCTGTGCACCGTTTCACCCTTGAAATGTTACCTTTAACTAAATCAATATGTGAATTATCTATGTTGATGTTAAAAGTAAAAGATAACATTTGCGAACAGTAGATCTATCATCTACATCAATCATTCGCGAGATGTTTCGTTCTTTGCATTCAGTAGTGTCTCATAAAAGAAGTGCGATAACTTAAACAACGCTATTAAGGGTTAGGGTTACGTACGTCAAGACGTCTAAATTCGCAGATATCTATATATATAATTCTGAATGTCTACAAAGTTCAAAAGTTCAGCCCAGCAAACAAGTAAAAAGGGAAGATCCCATGGCGCAGTATGCTGTGAATGGAAAATGATGCATTCAGATCCGCACTATTTTCATTCACAAAATAGCATAGCATACGGCGCTATTTTCTTCTTTTCAATTTGTCATAATATTAAAAGTATTTCCAGATTATTGTGTCTGTGATAAAAATAAATTTATAAAGTTCGCCCCCTCTAGGTATCACTCGGGACTAGGCATTTAATTAACTTATTTTATTATCCTATCTTCATTCTCTCAACTTAGCCCATATGGCAATAAAAAGCACTATTACCATCCCTCCGACCCCCTTTTTTTCTCTAGGCATCGATGTCACTTAGTATCTTCCTATTCTGACACATGTCTAGCCAGTCTATCGACAGGAGTAAGCGCCCCTTTCTTATCTGGATAAACATCCTGTGTGATATCTTTGTTGTATTCATCGGACGGAAGTTACCTCCCTTCTCCTTTCACCAGGTGACACCTTCCTTACCCTTCCCCTTCGGAAGGGATTGGTCACTTCAAAGGACTCTTTCAACATAAATAGTCTCGCGCCCACATCCTCTATTGTCTAGACAAACATCCTCCGTCGTCTGACCACCTTTGGAGAAACAAAAGACACGAGCCAGAATCTCTTGATCTCACAATGGCGTCCACGTGATGTGCCTATCGATAAACCGGAAACAAGCGGCAAGGTCAAACGATAATCTATGTGGCTAAACACGTTAGGCAGTCTAAACACATTGGAGACCCCGCCTCCAGAAGCGCGCGTGTAAAAGAGACGGGAATTCTTACCCAAGTCTTATTTTCATTCTGAGGAGCTGAGAGGAAGGATACACATCTTTGTTTTAGCCACTGGCGGATCCAGTTGGGGCGGTAGGGGCGATCGACCCCCCCCCCCCACTTGGCCGACGAATTTTAGTATACAATTCGCACAATTGGTATATGAATTTATTACTTATGTTAATAATATTGTTACATCTCCAGTGGCAAACTGAAAGTGTATATGTGTGAGACCCACTGATACAGACTTAGGCGACGAAGGTGGGTCACAGGTCAACGGCTGGCCCTGGTGTGACCTGTACCTGTGCTTATGTGTTCTTGAGCTTGGACGGACTAGAGTGTGTGTAGGACAGTTAGAGGGAAGGCAGTCCAGATAGAAGAACAGAAAGCTTAGAGTGGACTGGTGTTATGAACAGGCTTTGAAAATGTAGCATTACGCGTGTTAGAGACTGTTGTTTTAGTTAAGTTCCATTGTGTTTAAGCATTTGTAGTTAGTGTAGTGGCGCCAATTGTGTCATATTGGCTGTGTTGATGTGTTTGTTATTAAAACGCCACTGCGTATTGAAGCTCTTGTTGTTAAGTTCTTGAGTTAGATGTGTTGTGTTGTTGCTAAGCAGTGTGAGCAGAAGGCCTGAGAAGTGAAGTTCGTAACAATATATACTAATTATTTTTTATTTCTACAATTTTTTAGATTATTTCGCCCCCGCCTCTAATATGTTAGCCGATATGGTGTGGTCGAGAGGGGTCGGTAGCATCAATTTCGCCCCCCCCATAAGCTTTCACACAATTAGTATACGAATTTATTACTTATGTTAATAATATATAGTAATTATTTAATATTTCTACAATTTTTAGATTATTTCGCCCCTCTAATATGTTGGCCGATATAGTGTTTGTCGGGATGGGGCGGTGGCATCAATTTCGCCCCCCTATACGCTTTCGAGTGGGGGAGGCGGTTCAATTTCAGGTGGGGGGCGGACGAATTTTAGTTTAGACCTCACACAATTGGTATACGAACTTATTCCTTGAGTTAATAATATATACTAATTATATATATTTCTACATATTCTTAGATTATTTCGCCCCCCCCCCCTATAGTATGTTGGCCGATATGGTAAGTTCGGGAGGGCGCGATGGATATTTTTATCGATGGATATTTTTAGAATATTTTTCAACATTATTCAAAAGTTCATTTTTTAATAGGATGAATGGTGACCTTTAGGTCAGAAGAATGCGTTTCTTCGGTGGAGAATGTAAGAAAAAGTTTTGTGCCTCGAGCTTCGCCCCAAACCCCATTGATAAATAATGAGCTGTAGATGTCAGGAGAAAGCGTTACTGCAGTGAAGTATGCAAGAAAACGCTTTTGGCGTCGGGGCTTCGCCCCGAAATCTACTGATGAATAATGAGCTGTATTCGTCAGGATAATGCGTTTCTGCAGTGACGAATGCAAGAAAACGCTTTTGGCGTCGGGGCTTCGCCCCGAAATCTACTGATGATTAATGAGCTATATATTTTAGGATAGTGCGTTTCTTCAGTGACGAATGCAATCTACTGATGAATAATGAGCTGTATGTCAGGAGAATGAGTTTTCTGCAGTTAAAAATGCAAGAAATAGCTTCTTGCTTCGGGGCTTTCCCCCGAATCCCACTGGCGAAGCTAACAACCCTCCCTCAGACTTCCAGCTTGTCTCAGCATGACGTTTTTTATTTGTTTTTACCACGAAAGTTAAAACACTGCCTTTTTTTTCCTAGTGTATATATATACACTGCTTTGCGCATGCATGACCTTTGGTTCAAATATCATATCAACATGGCTATTTGAGCAAGATCTATGAAATTTCAACACTTTTAGAAGGCTGGGCTACATTTTTAAGGGTCTCACATTTGTCTTTTTTACATATTTTACATATTATACAGATGTATGCAAACGGGACATGAAGCTCTTTAAGATTGACACCAGCAACTGGGAAGAGGTGGCACAAGATAGATCCACTTGGAGAGAGAGCATAAAGAAGGGGTCTTTGATTGCAGATGCCATACACAACAGAAGCAGAAAGAAGGGTGAAAGTGCAACGGCGCCTGGTGACTACATATGCCCAACCTGCGATCGCAGCTGTGTATCAAGGATCGGCCTCTTTAGTCACACAAGAGCTTGCAAGGGGAAAAGATCGTCTCTAGAGACGTAAAATACCA
>JADKLZ010005465.1:23846187-23864628 GCA_021533235.1 Biomphalaria straminea
CCTGCCTTGGAAAATAGCGGCGTATGCTATGCCGCCGGTCGACTAGTAATATTTGAATCTATAAGAATATTGTAAAATAATTTGAACTATAACTTTGTCCATGGGCGTAGCCAGGATTTTCTTTTCGGGAGGAGAGGGGTTTGTGGGGATTTTTTTAGTGTAAATATTGTAGACTTTCCCCTTTGGCATCACTATTTCCGGTATAGAATGCCAACAAAATACATATTCTGAGGTATATAAGGCGCATTATCTTGCTGTTAAAAAGTTTTATTTCAAAAACCTTATGGTCTATTCTTAATGACTTAGACCCTCCCGCACATTTGACGACAAGATGTTTCCACAAAAATCTGTGATTTACAATTTCTGATCCCCCCCCCCCCCCGCTCTGATGAACTCCAAGTTGTACCAGGATATCATCGCAACTTTTATTAGGCTGCAATTTATTTTGTTGGAGAACATGTCCAGCTAAACTCATGCGACGCTCTGTCACAACCTTACTAAGGGGTCGATTCCTAGTTTGGCATCGGATTTCCTTAATTTAGACCCGATCTCTATAACTAAGTCCTAAAATCTGTCTTATCCATCTTGTTGAGCTACATTTGTTTTGTTTTTTTTCGCAGACGACTATTCACTGCACTTTATTAATGGAGCCCAGCCACTGGTAGAAATGTGTAACCTCTCTTGACTACGATTGAGTGTCTGTAGTTTGCTAAAGATTTTATATAAAAAAGGAAAGTTTTATCTTTTTTTTTAAACAAAATTAAAACCCCTTTGCTACGCTCATAGATTTTAAGCCTACCACTCGGTAGGTGGATTTTAAACTCAAAACCATCTGTAAGGGGTTTCAACTTAAAAAAAATTCTCTGGAGGAGGTGGGTTTAAACTCTAAACCCCATTGGATTGGCTATTTGAGTGTGTAATTTGCTTTTTTATATTGAAAATGTTTTTTTAGTATCAAATCCTGCGGAAAGGGGGTTAAAACTCAATAAACCCCTTTGGCGCTTTTTTTATATCGAAGAGGTATTTTTTTAGCTTCAAATGCCGCTGGAGGGGAGTTTAAGTCTAAACCTTCTTAGGCATCGCTAAAATAATTTTGAGTGTGTAATTTGCTTTTTTTTTTTCAAATCGAAGAGATATTTTTTTAGCTTCAAACCCCGCTGAAGGAGGGTTTAAACTCAAACCCCCTATGGCTACTTTCATGTATTTTAAGTGTGTAATTTCGTTTCCATATATTGAATAATATTTTTTTTTGCTTTAAACCCCGCTGAATAGGGGTTTAAACTCAAACCCCCTTTGGCTACGCTCATAGCATTTTAAGGTTTACAACTTAAAACCCCTTTGGCTGCTGTCATAGAATCCGGTGACAGATGTATGGATAGTCTAGAAGATGGGGTTTTTTCGAAAATTTCGGAGGGGGTTTTAAAATCAAACTTCCCCATTAGGCTATGCTCTTGGAATTTCGAAATTGTCGTTTACATTTTTTTGTTTGTATTGTTCTATAGAAGAGGGGGGGTATAACTGCAAAACCCCCTGGTAGGGGGTTTTAAACTCAAATGATGGTTTAGTATTGAAATCTCGCCTAAAGTCTAAAATCTAAGCAAAATATCAGTTAGTATCAGTTAGGTAGTTGAACCCCGAACCCCCACCCCCTGGCTACGCCCATTTATTAGTTTTCTTTCTAGAGATACTAAAATCCTACAGTATCATTATCTATATGCAGTGTGTTGGTTTAATTTATTAAATTTGTGTTTTGGTATACATATCTTTGTATGTCTTATCTTTAGAATGTACTTTAGATTGATAATTGAATGGCTATTACTTTTTATATCTCATGCTTTAGGAAAAAAAATTATATTGTGTATTATTTTCCTGTAAAATGCAAGTTAAAAATGGGAAATTTTCTTTTCAGAAAAAAATATGTTTAACTTCCAAAGAAAAGCTTAGGGTTAATAAGCAAGCCGAGTTAGATTATGTTATCTTTTAATCAAACAACTTCTGAAAAAATCCTGGTATGTAGAAAAAATAATATTTCTCATTAACTGCTTTGCAATAATGATTACTTTCTCTTGTAACTGTCTATTCTGTTTTTCTTTCTTCTCTCTCTTACTCCCTTTCTTAATCAACTAATCTATCTATCTGTGATGAAACAAGTCCCTTTACTGATAACTGCCTTTATTCTGAAACATACAATTTAACATATTTACAGATCACTCTCTCCTAGATCACTTCCACTCTCTTGTTTACAACACACTCGACTTCCGCAAGTCCCCTAACTCCCGCTACCCAACACTTGACCATGTGTCACAGTTGACCACCCATAGTAACCGTGTCACAACAGTCCTCCCAAGGCAGAGAAAAATGTTGATAGTATCAAAATTTCATGAACCCAATAGTTTGAGTGTACATTGATAATGTTTTACATCGCCAAGTAAAAATAATGGCATGTAATACAATGGCATCTTCTTTATAGAAAACTGATAATGTCTATGACTACTAATAATTCTACAATAATATGTTATTGAAAGGAACATTTCCAATTGAAGTATCGCATCAAGATATTCAGTTATATTATACAACTTATATAAAGAAAAATCCACGCACTTAATTTTTTTTTATGTAACGATAGTCCCACAAGAAATTGTAAAGGGAAGGGATCGTCTCACGAGACGTAAAATGCCACTGGATAATCTTTTGAATGACAACATTCAAATGTAAAATATATCCAATTAGCTGATACTATAACTTTCATCCAATACATCTTCCAAATTAAGGGAATTATTTAGTTTGTGTTTCTTACATACTATTTCCTAAGCCGATAACTACGAATACAATTAATGCAACAACAAACAAAATTGCTATATTATAGTACAAATGTCACCTATCTGAATGAATAAAAAGAATTTCAGTCTTGAGAATACAAAATTTAAAGTTAGCATACAAGGTATTAGTTATTTTCTCATTAGCTGATTAATGACTGAACATAAGTCCAGCAGTCCTTAGACACATCTTGTCAACACGTCAGCTATCACGTTGATTTGTCCCGGAATGGCTTGACCTGTAAAGCTGAAGTCTTGAAGTTTTAAAGCCCATCTAGTAATCCTCTGGTTGTCTAGCTTTTTTGTATTGATATAAGCTAGTGGGGCGTGATCTGTTAGTAAGATGAATGATGTCCCGAGCAGGTTACGGGATAGTTTTGTTATACAGAACACGATAGCTAGAGCTTCACGCTCTATTGTTGAGTATCTTTGTTCTGCTGCGTTCAGCTTTCTGCTAATGTAGAAGACAGGTCGTAGCGTTGCGTCAAACTTCTGCATTAAAGTGCCTCCCACTGCTGTGGAGGATGCATCTGTTGCCAAGTAGAAAGGGTTTCTGATGTCTGGAAGCTGGAGTACTATGTCGTCTGAGAAGGCACTTTTAATGCTTTCTAGGCATTCCTGTAGTCTGGAGCTCCATGTGATCTTGTTTGGCCTGCCTTTTTTGTCAGTTCAATTAGAGGTTGTGTAATATTTGTGAAATTAGCCAGGAACCGTCTATAGTAATTACATAACCCAAGGATGCTTCGGACTTGTCCCTTTGTGGTAGGTATTGTTAAATTAAGTATCTTGCTTATGTTGTCTTGTAGTGGTCTGATAGTATTTTGCTGTATTCTGTGCCCCAGAAATTCAATGTCTGTTCTGGCAATTTTAACCTTACTAGGTTTTATTGTCAGCCCGTTATCCTGTAGTATCTGGAATACTTGTTGCAGACCCGAAATGTGTTGTTCTAATGTGTTGTGGAAGACACATATGTCGTCAAGATAGAAAATGACATCTGGTCTTTTCCCTAGTAATTTTGCCATCATCCTGTTGAAGGTCGCAGGTGCATTGCTAAGCCCGAAGCTCATGTAATTCCACTGGTAACAACCAAATGGAGTAGTGAATGCTGTTAGTGGCTTAGCATCTTCTTCCAGTGGAATTTGCCAATAACCTCTGGTTAAGTTGAGAGTAGTGAAATATTTCGCACCGCTAAGTTTGGGTATAATGTTCTCGACGTTAGGCATTGGGTATGTGTCTTTCACTGTAATGGCGTTGAGTTTCCGGTAGTCTACACACAGGCGCATCTTTCCAGTCGTTTCCTTTTGTTTCACTAGGACTGCTGGAGCTGAGTATGGGGACTTTATGTATCGATTATTCCACTTTGTAACAGCATTTCAATTTCCCTTTTCAGTATCTCTTCATGGTGTAAGGAAACTGGGTATGGTTTGGCTCTTGTGGGCTTTGTATCAGTCAGTTGGATAGCGTGTTTTATGGCAGTTGTTCTACCTGGTTGGTCTGTGAACATTGGCGCCCATTTAGCTAGTAGTTTATCGATATCTTGTTTAACTGGATCCTGGAGATGTGATGTGTCAATATTTTTCACAGTTTCACAGCTTTCAATGACTGGGCACGGTAATTCATCTTTTTCCTCTATTGTTTCTACCATCATGACTCTCTGACTGTCTTGCGTGTCTTTCTTAGTGTTCGTTGTAAGAGTAAATGGTCTAGGCGAACAATATGGGAACAATATAAATGTAGTTTCTAATATGTCTTCCCTCTTTAACGCTAGTTTGTTATTTGTGTAACACAAATATTTTACATGGTGTCAGAAGTGAACTTAAAAAGCTGTCCATCAAAGGTTTTTAGTAATCTAATATTGGCTTCTTATTATTTTGAGCAACCAATCTTGGATAGGAATGCTAAAGATCTGTATCCAGAGTTTTTTGGATTCCAACAGCAGGTGAGCTTTTGTTTCAAAGGACCGTTAACCTGTGCCGATAGTAAACAAAAAGCTGGATGGCTGGAAATGTAGATAGGTCAACAATGCGGTGAAGCTTACAAAACTCTAAATATTGCTGATAGTGAAGAGAGAGATCCGCAATTGCTATTAAAGAAAATAGAAGACTAATTAAGGACAAGACAAAATAAAATAGTGTCTAGATTTAGAGCACATCAGAGAAAGCAGGAAGAAGGCGAAAGTTTTGATAACTTTATTAAAGGCCTAAAGCTTCTCATTGTGGACTGTGAGTTTGACAACCCAGGTGATATGCTTATTGATTTGATCATTATTGGAGTCATACACCAAAAGGTACGATTCAGACTACTTGATAAGAGACAGAAGTTGACCCTTAGCAAGGATATAGAAATAGGACAACAATACGAGATGTGGCAAAGCCAACTGAAAATATTTAGGGGCCAAGAAGTTCTAGCAATCAAGAGACAGTCACACAATATACTCAAGCAGAAGTCTAAAGACAACTCAGAAAGATTATGTAGTAAATGCGGCAAGAATCACGAAAAAGGAATTTTTTCCACCATTGGCGTCACTAGGCTGGTGCGGTCTGCGGTACGCCATTTCCGGTCTTTATGCTAGTACACGAAAGCCGCTGCTAAAAGTTCATTTTAAAAAATGTTCGTGATATCTACATACCAAATGTATTTCTTATAGTAACATTTCCTCCCTTACATTTACGTAATTGTTTTAGAATTGGTGTTTTGTTATTAAAAAATCGCTTGCATAATTAATTTTATAAATTAAACGGTTTGCTTTTAGAAAACTAAAAATAGCCGTTGCACCTAAACTTTTCAAGCCGCATTTGATGATGAAATAATATTTTTCGTATCTCTTCTAGTTTTGGCGCTCTGAGTCTGACAGACGGACAGACAGAGAGAAAGTCATTTAAAAAAATGTGCGTGATATCTACATGCCAAGAGCATTTCTTATAGTAACATTTCCTCCCTTAGATTTACGTAATTGCTTCACAATTGGTGTTTTATTATTAAAAATTCGCTTGCAAAATAATTTTTATAAATTAAACGGTTTGCTTTTAGAAAACTAAAAGTAGCCGTTGCACCTAAACTTTTCAAGCCGCATTTAATGGTGAAAAAATATTTTTGTATCTCTTCTAGTTTTGGCGCCCTGAGTGTGACAGACGGACAGACGAACAGAGGGACATTTTTCACAAACCTAATAGCGTCTTTTTCCCCTTACGGGGGCCGCTAAAAAATACTGAATCGTATTTCTTTCACAATTTAGTATCAACATGTTCTAACCCTTCTTAATTTAATTCTATTTGACTTTATTATGTGTTGTAGACGCCAGGAGAAAAAGTTTATATAGAAAACGCTTGGCGCCAGGGGCTTCGCCCCGAACAACTTTGAATAAACTTAAGGCACTTCCCAAACATCTAGTTTGACCAGTTGAATTGTAAACGTAACATTTATTGTTGCAATGTGTTGAAAAACATAAAGATGTAAGCCTCTAGCACGCCACTCGAGCATAAAGCTGTAAGATTTCTCAATATAAATCACTCTAAGGTGACTTTCACAGCCACTACTCAGCAGGTCTCCAATGAAATTCAGGACTTGTACAAAGTTGTGACGCCAGGTTAGACGTGGAAGGCCTTTTATTGTTTTTTTATTTCCTTTTTTTCAGCTCTCATGTTAACGCTGACTTTGGTAATCGTGTTCCGTCTTTTCTAGTGTTAAGTCTCACTAATATTGAATTGACTTTCAGTCGGCACTTCTCTTAGAGGGCGAATGCCTGTGTGAGAAAAGATTTCTCTCTTTGTAAAATTATCTCGAGAGGAATAGAAGGATCCTTCTTAGCCATCATTACTCAGCCTCTTTTTTTAACCTTCCACGCCTCGAAACGTAGATGGCCGTTGAGTAGGTGGATTTTAATCTCCATTATAATTGATTTTTTGTTCAGATAAGCTGCACGTATTGAAAGACGGCCCCTGCTTTCCAAACCTACATGCAACACCATGATATGCATATCCATCACTTGAGATAACACTATCTAAATAGGTTAACTTTACTATTTGTTTAACATCTGTATGGCCAACGTTGATTGGAACATGCACCCTAAATGTATAACTTTGATGGCGTCTTTATCTGTCATCTCGTGTACACATTTAATTGTATTTGAAAGTAATAATATGTCGCCTGCAAAATCCAACTCGGTTTGGTTTACGCCATGGAACTAGGCGAATTAACATCAACCATGTAGGTGACCCAGAGAAGTCTGCACTCCTGCAGCTCCTGATTAGTTCAATTCCCTAATTAAGTGACGAAGAAGACATCTCCATCAGATTGGAGAAATTAAGAGAAATAATCTACAGCTCAGCAATTACCTCCAAAGTACAAAAATGTTGACTGGTTTGAGGTGAATCTAGCACAGATGGAACCTTAGATGGAGGAAAAGCGATCTGCTTACCTCGCTCACAAGACAATACCTAGTCCAAGCCTTCAAAACTGCTAATAAAGAGGCAAAACAAAAGGCTAGACAATGTGCTAACAACTTCTGGAGGGATACTGCAACTGAATCCAAGAAAGTCGCTACTTAGGAAATAGTAAAGCTCTGTTTGACGGCATAAAAGCGGCCCTTCGTCCAGCAGTGTCTAAGCCTGCTCCCATCCTTTCAAAATCTGTAGAAAAAATACAGATCAAACAAAGCAGCTAGAAGGATGGACAGAGCACTACCTCGATGTCTATGCCACACTGAATACAGTAGACGATGTCGCCCTGGCGTCCCTACCAGATCTCCCAGTATTGGATTGCCTAGATAACATTCCTAATCTTGGTGATCTAAAAAAGCAATTAACTACACAAAAAATAGAAAATCCCCAGGGAGTGATGGCATCCTAGTGGAAGTAGTTAAGGTCAACGAATCAGTCCTGCTCCCTGAACTTTATACTCTCCTCTGTCGCAGCTGGGAAGCAGTTCATGTCCCACAGGACATGCGTGACGCAAATATAGTCACAATATACAAGAACAAAGGGGATCGGAGTGACTGCAACGATTATAGAGGTATCTCTCTCCTCTGCATAGTTGGGAAAATCTTTGCTAGAGTGGCACTACCCAGGCTGCAAGTGATAGCTTCTAGAGTCTACACAGAATCTCAGTGCGTATTCAGGAGTAGTAGATCCACCGTATACATGATAACCTCTCTTCGACTACTGCAGGAAAAATTCAGAGAGAGACAGACCCCGTTTACATCGTTTTTGTTCATGTGTCTAAAGCCTTTGTCATGGTCAGCAGAAGTGGCTTTTTCAACGACAGCAACGAAGGTGTGTATCTAAACACAAGATCCGCTGGAAAACTATTCAATATATCAAGGCTGTGGGCAAAAACCAAGGTTAGGAGGATACTTATTAGGGAACTCTTGTATGCTGAACATGTAGCTTTTGTAGGTGACTCTGATATTCAGCTCCAGACCCTAGTTGACTAATTATCTTCCGCTTGCCAGAAGTTCGGCTTAAATATTAGTCAAAGCAAGACCAAGATACTGGTCCAAAACACTAATGCTGCACATCAAGTAAACATTAATGGACAAGCACTTGAAATTGTTGATCATTTTTGCTATCTTGGCTCCATCATATCCAACGATGCTCTACTGGATAAAGACATCAACAATAGGATAGCCAAAGCAATGGGCACCATATCACAGTTGCAGAAAAGAGTGTGGGACTACACATTGCTAACAATACTAAGGCCTTAGTCTACCGGACCTGCGTGATGAGCACCTTGCTATATGGAAGTAAAGTATGGTCAACCTACTCATGGCAGGAAAAAAAGCTGAATGTCTTTCACCTTCGATGCCTAAGGCGGATCTTTAAAATAAGGTGGCAAGATAAGATAACCAATGTGGAAGTGCTACAAAGAGCAGGGTACCAGGACATACGCTCCTCTGTTATCAGGAGCAAACGCCTTGGCTGGCTTGGCCACGTTCGCAGAATGCCAGTAAGTAGACTACCACAAGATATACTGTATGGCCATTTTATTGAAGGCAAAAGAGCCGCTGGTCACCCACTTTTACGGTATACAGATATATGCAAACGTGACATGAAGCTATTAAAAATAGACACTAGCAGCTGGGAAAAAGCAGCACTGGATAGATCCACATGGAGAGAGAGCATAAGAGAAGGGTCTCGGATTGCAGTTGCCATACACAACAGAGGCAGAAAGAAGGTTAAAAATGCAGCTGCCCCTGGTGATTTTATATGCCCAACCTGCAAACGCAGCTGTGTATCAAGGATTGGCCTCTTTAGCGACAACAAATTTGCACTGGGAAAAGATCGTCTCTCGAGACGTAAAATGCCACAGATGGGAATCCGAATGCAGCGGTTAAATAAAACCGTCGATGGCTTCTAGAAAGAGAAATAGGTATAGGATACACCCTTATCTCATATCCGTATCTATGTTGAAGAATTCTACCGTCTGTTATAAGACAACTTCTTGATTTGATTTAGACATGTCGCTGAATCTGGAATAATTGTTGCAAAATGCCTAATTCTCATGCTATTTTCCAGAGTGATTTCGATGAACGCTATCATTTTTTAGCGGCCCCCGAAAGGGGAAAAGACGCTATTAGTTTTGTGTGGCCTGTCTGTCCGTCTGTCTGTCTGTCTGTCTGTCCGTCCGTCCGTCCGTCCCGTTTAGTGCTCAGAAAGTAGAAGAGAAATTGAAAATCTGACATCACGATAATGTAGAGCATTCAAAGTTCTGATAAAGGGCGCGGTGGCTGAGCGGTAAAGCGCTTGGCTTCCGTACTGGAGGTCCCGGTTCGAATCCTGTTGAAGACTGGGATCTTTATTTCGGGATTTTCGGGCGCCCTTGAGTCCACCCAGCTCTAATGGGTACCTGACATTAGTTGGGGAAAAGTAAAGGCGGTTGGTTGTTGTGCTGGCCACATGACACCCTCGTAAACCGTGGGCCACAGAATCAGATGACCTTTACATCATCTGCCCTATAGACCACAAGGTCTGAAAGGGGGAACTAAAGTTCTGATGCAACGGCTACTTTTTTTTTTCTAAAAGCTCAAAATCTAATTTTTTAAAATATTTTATGCAAACAGTATTTAAAGAGAAAAAACCTAATTAGTAAGCAATATAAATGAAACCTACTTTAAGACAATTAATAATCTAATATACTGCAAATGTTTTCACATTTTTTTATGTTCCAACATACGAGTAACATACCAGTATTTACTCGTAAAGTAATCAATTCATAAAACAAGTGTGGCAGTTGCCTTGAACATCGGCTTTACAAGGCTAACGTTGAGAGATCAAAGCACGGAAGATGTATATTAGTTTTGTGTGGCCTGTCTGTCCGTCTGTCTGTCTGTCTGTCCGTCCGTTGAGAGATCAAAGCGGATCTGACAGGGATCCGACTCCGACGGGGGCCGCCTCTGAGTTTGTGTATCACACAAACTCTCTTTGTAATCTTGTTTTTTTACTGTTTGTTTTTGTTCTCGGACGGATTCAAACTGGTTTTTTCTCAAACTTAGAGCTCGAAGAGCCTTCGGCTCAGCTCTCAGACTGTCCACACGGTAGTCTCTCCAGGTTTTCGTCTCTTGTATAATCAAATCTTGGGCCTTGTTGTCAATACTGTTCCCTACTCTCAGGCGAACTTTAAGTTCCCTCCAAGCAAGCGATGACTGAATGTGAGCTCTGGTGGTCTCATGTTTTTCTATTTTCGGTGATAACCTCAACCAGTCATTGAATCCATCTTTGGATTTAAATGATTTATTACATGATCTTGTAGAGAAGAGTATGTAGGGGAAGGAAAATAAGTATTCTTTTTTTGGCGAGTAACACAACCACTTTCTAAGAAATTTCTTGCCGTTTGACATTTGCCGGAAACACAAAGCCTTTGAAATCTTTCTAGCCTTTCCTCTTTTTTTCATTCTTGACGTCTATGCACCTCTCTGAATTGACTGTTTATAAGCTGAACTGTTTCTGATCCTAGAGTGACAAGATGTATGCAAATATTATATGTGATGACATCAGGCCAATCTCCAATGTCATTCAGTCAAGAGTTATTATCCTGCTTTCTGTATTTTTTACACTGTCTGATGGTTCAGCTTCTTCAGTATGAATTTTTGAGGAGTGTACTAAAGACATTGTCCTATAGTCTTTAGAACCTGCGGTATTGAAGTCTTTTCTTCTTTTTCATCATTCATGATGTAGGCCTCATCATTTTTTCTGGCTTCAATGATAACCGTCAAGGAGATGAAACAAAATAGCGACATGACTAGTTTATAAATCGTTTGCTTATGTTTAAAATACAGTAGTTTATGTTTGTTCGTATACATACACTTAGTCGTTTTTACTGAAAAGCTCAGGGAAATAGGAAATTAATACACGCTGGGGAGACTGGCCCCTCTTCAGTTGGTGCCCTGTGCGGCCCGCACCACCCGCACATTGGTAGCTACCCCACTGGTGTTACCTTTGAAGAATAATACTCCAGAAGCAAGGTTTGAGATAGTAGACATTAGCCAAGAGAACATTTTGAGTGGTGAAACTGCAGAATGCTTAGGACTACTACAACGAACTGATACGCTGACATGTGGATTTACGGATGATTCAGTGCATATGATTCGAAATACAGTGACATTCAAGACTATACAAGCAAGGAACTTTCAATGCTTCGGAAAGTAATAATGATTTGGCCAGACACAAGAACCGAGACTCCAACTGAAGTCAGGCCATATTGGGATTCAAGAGACCAGTTATCAACTTCGGATGGTATTATTTACAAAGGTCTTAGAATAGTCATGCCCCCAAGCTTACGTAAATACGTAATCTGATTCACAAGTCTCACTTAGGAATAGTGAAGTGTAACAGTTAGGGATTGTAGCAGGTGTGCTGAATGGATGGATAAATATGACCTTGGTGTTAATGATCTAGTGCAGGGGTGGGCAAATAACGACCCGCGGGCCACGTGTGGCCCTCTAAAGTGTTTTATGCAGCCCCCGAAAACCTAAATAAATCATTGTAAATATATATATATATATATATATACTAGCTAAATTTTACCCGGCTTTGCTCGGGTTTTTCTTTCTACAAATATCATGCATTTAGTCCGTTTGAATAATCAATAATGGCGTGAACAAAAAAGAGGATAATTTACAAAATAGTATCTTTTATAATCAAATCGAAGACGTGGATGTAATTGTTAATATAACATTGTTTGTTTAATTGTATGTAGCTCTAGATCTAAAATCTAAACAATTTGAATGCCACAGTAGTTATTATAGTAAAAGACTATAAATACTGTGAGTGTGAGCTTGTGTCGACCTAGATACGCTTAGCGTGTTGACGTAGACACATTAGCCGTATTTCATTCATTTCATCATCATTCATTCATTTCGTACGTCGTTATCAGGTGTAAATGCGCATAAGTAAATTTTAAATAAAAAAGTATATTGAAAATAAAGATTTAAAATTAAACCAAATTGGTAACAGTAAGCTTAAATGATTAAACAAAACACATTGGAAAGTAAATTGCATTATGTAAGTAATTTATTATTTCAATAATATCCTTTTATAATGCGCGATATTATGACCCCTGACGTTAACTTCATTCGTATCACTACGCGGCCTCTCTAACCATAGTGTGTTTACATAGCGATGTGCATGACACATGAATGGGTGACAAAAAGCGATAACGTTTAAATTTATAATCAATAATAATTAATTTTATGTAGATATAAATCAAGAATCTAAAAATAAAACTTGAATGCAATTGTAGTCTAGTCAATAACTAAACACATGGAGCCAAGTAAATGACTAAACACTTTGACTTTGACCTAGATCTAGATCTAGCTACACGCCCACTTTGACGGTGTTAAGGTCTAAATGCGCATAAGTAAACCTGAAAGAAAAAAATAAAATTGAAAAAAAAAGACTTAAAATAAAACCGAATCGGTAGCTGTGGGCATAAATGCTTAAAAAACACATATGGAAAAGTAAAGTGTATTGTGTACGTAGTTTATTAGTTCAATAATATGCCTTTATTGTATAATGCGCGGTATTATGACCTCTGACGTCAACTTCATTTGTATCACTACTCTAGCTCGCTATGGAAAAGAGTGTCGATGCGGTCATATCAAGAAGAAATGGTGACCTACATTTATAGATACAATAGTTTAATAGAGTTGGGCAACTTTTTTTTTTTTTTTTTAGGGTTTTAAGTTTGTTTTAGGGCTACAATTCATACACACAGACCTAAGTTAGTACACAAGGAACATTTCTGTCAAGTTTTGTCGAGATCAGTGAAACGGTTTTGATTTCTATACGGGGACATACATACATACATACATACGCCTTTGTTTTCCTTTTATATATTAGATATAAATTATTATAACTTTTAATTCATATCACTGATAGCTAAGAGGCTAAAGAAACATTGTCTCCAAATGTCTTTCTAAAGAGTTTAAAAATACAAAGATTATATCCAATAGCAATACTATATAAATTCAGTAAAAGACATAATCCCTGGGCAGTATTTATTCAATGCTATGAATAAATGTGTTGAAAGAGTTGGATTGGCTTGTACAAGATGGCAAGGGTAACAACTGATGGCTCTTTGACTGAGAAAAAAAACTTTTTTAATTAAAAAAAAAGAAAGTTAACATAAAGTTACATCGAATTAACAGCATTTTGAGGAGTACATTTAAAAAAGAAGTATGTATTATGCTCAGCTGCCCGCCTAGTCCCCAAATTTCATTAATGCGGCTCTCGGTGGAAAAAAATGTTGCCCACCCCTGATTTAGTGGACTGGATTTTGATCTGCGTCCAAAATGGCGAATGTTCTCTTCTATTTTTTTTTAAATTTTAGCACAAAAACACAAAAACGAAAATTGAAAGTGAACATGAAAACGTGTTTATCCGATTTTTTTTTTATTTATAGAGATATATTTAGTTATTTTGGTTAATTTCTGGAGCCTTCTAAATGAGGGGAGAGATATTAAACATACACTATTGTCTCCGCCATGATTTATGGAATATTTTTTCTAAGTTTTATCAAGATTGGTCAAATGGTTTTGAGTCTTATGAGGGAGAAACATATAAACATGCATACAAACGCCTTATTTTTTACTTAATGTATCAATTAGTTACATTGTGAACAAATAATTGTAAGTATTTTGAATGTCAATGATTACTCGAATAGCTGGA
This sequence comes from Biomphalaria straminea, assembly GCA_021533235.1. Classification (NCBI taxonomy): domain Eukaryota; kingdom Metazoa; phylum Mollusca; class Gastropoda; family Planorbidae; genus Biomphalaria; species Biomphalaria straminea. The sequence continues at coordinate 23,860,166 of JADKLZ010005465.1, forward strand.
ACTTAATTCTTGTTTTAATAAGGGAGATAAGTTCACTTTCATTTTTCATATTTATGGATTGATCTTGCACACACAATCATCATCTCGGAATATTTGTCACATTTGGTATGCTTTCGCTGAGAAGGAGAAACTGCTAGACTTGCTAAGTTTTCTACAATAATTTTACAACAATTTTACAATACCCTCTATTCAAGTCGAAATTTCATGGAACCTAGACCCATTCGTTATTTATTATTATTTATTAAAAGATGATTCTCTGGTATTTGTTTATACGCACTCATACCATAATATAATATGTACCTAAATTCTAGATCCCATTGTATATATACATTATTTTTAAAATATTTTTTTAATACTTTTAAATCGGAAGTCTATATCTATATCCATATTTAAATATATTGTTTTCCATAAAATTTAAATAGAAATAACTAAATGCAAATTTACTCATTCCCCGCTGGACTGATGGGTAACATCGTTCGTGCAAGTAAGTGTCGGAATAGGGATTCAATTACCGCTTAGAGTAAAGCATTTTAAGTATAAATTTAAAAAAAAAAAAAAATTAATTTTATTGTAATTTGTGTAATACGATTTAATTTCTCATAATTATATTTCGCTACACATGAGTTATACTAAAATTATATACTTTTAAAAGCACCAAGCGAAACAAGAAAAGTAAAACAGACTAAAAGAAATAAAAAAAAATATATTTTAAATAAATATTATATTGTATTAAGTATTTGTATATAGTTTGGATCAGTCCTGTAATTAAATTTGTAATGAATAAATAAAAACAATAATAAATATTTGCGATTATAAAAAGAATTGGAAATTATTACTGTTAAGCGCTGTGATTCTATTATTGTCTGGTCTAGTTGGCAACGGTAACAAGGTGAAAAAAAGTAGATTTCTACATGAAGGTTTCCGTGATAACGTTGCAATTCTCTTTTTTTTTATGTTTTCTAACACCAATAATATTTTTTAAATTGTACTCCTTTTTAAAAGTGCAAAAGAAAGTTAACTCTTTATTCCCATATTAATTTTTTCACGTTCTAGCAGAATTGTTATTTTTTCACATTTGTAAATTTTACCTTGTTATAATTAAACTTCCATAACATTTTTGTTTGTTATTAGAAAAAGTTACTTACTTCTGGTATAGAAACATAGAAGAATGTATGCTCTTTTATATAACACAAATTAAAGTTTATAAAACAAACATTAATTTAGTTTAATAATGTGAAATGAACGATGGTATCGTGAATTAATAGAGAGTAAAGACTATAAACATAATAACACATTTTTTTTATGTACTAATATTTTTTTTTAAATTCATTTTCACAATAAAGTTATTTAATCTAACTTAGTAATTTGTAAATTTTGTAAAAATGTTTTATCAATTAGTTGCAATGCCTTTTACTACATCACTTTCATAGTAAGGCAGTAAAACTTAGAGCCTCTACAACGTAAAAAATAATGAAATAAACACTTTATATACGTTTAAGACTTGTCGATTTTTTGTCTATTGTGTTTATTAAAAACAAATTAATTCAGAAATTTAGTGGTACATTATACACGGATTGACAGAAAATCTACACAAAGTAAAAAAAGAAAGGCCAAAGCCTTGCAACAAATCCGTTTATAAAATAAGAGCCGCTTGAAATATAAAGAGAATGTGTATCTAAAGTAATAGTATATAATACAGACTTTATTAGAAAACAGAAGATAATTAAATCCTAAGCATTTCATGTGTTAATCGTGTTTTATCTTATAATAAATAAAACGAGTCATATGAAACAAAATCAATACAATTCATGTGAAACTATCACACATATTAAAAAACAAACAAACTAAAAAAACTAATCCTCGTGTTTACAATAAATATGTTTTTTTTTTTTTTTATTTTTCAGCTCCAGCCAAATAATTTTTTGAATGGCCATGCCACAGTACTGGCAACTTTTGAGAAAAAGCCCTCGTCGTTTTTCGCCTTGGCTTCTTGGTACCTTCTTTCTATATAGTCGGCTTGGTTTCTTATTTCTTCCCTTTCATTTTCCCATCTTTCTCTCTCTTCATCAAACTCTCTTTGTGTCCTTTTTTGCAGCTTTAAAAACTTTTCTCTTTCAATAGCTATTCGTTGCGCAACTGTTATTTCTGTCTGAATAGTTGTTTTCAATGACTCTATTGTCTGGACGAGATCATGAAGAGCTCCAGTTCCATTGTCTTGTGTTTTTATGTTATCGTATAGTAACGATGTCCTTTCCATCAAGTATTTTAACTGTTCAATAGACTCTTTAGGTTCAACTATGTCTAATATCTTTTTTAATTTTTGTATGATAAGACTTGTTTCTATCATAGTGTCATCTCGAATCATGGCTTTCTTGGACTCTACCATAAGACGTTCACGTGCAGCATGGGCTTTGCTAAAATTTTCATCTTTATAGCGATGCCCATGAAATGTTAGTCTATCCACCATTTTAAACAGCTGTTTAACTTGCGCTTTCTTTTTTTCCTCATCGCGTGTTTTATTATCAAACAGTAGAGCTCTCCAGCAACATTCTTCAAGCAATTCTTGAAATACTCCATCTTGCTCATCACACCATTCCTCAAAAGTCTGACCAGAGTCTTCGCTTTCTTTCTGAAAATTGTCTCCACAAGTTAAAACCAAAATGCAATAATCTTTAACAAAAGTTTCTCCAAATATTTTCTTTAAAAACTTAATCGTTTCTCTATCTTCTTCAGTAAATCTACCGCCAAATTTGACTACAAGAAGAAAGGCGTGAAAACCGTTAGGATGTGCAGAAATGGCTAAGGTCATTTGATCCAGAACTAATTTGATGGCTTCTTCCGTGTTTATTCTTGTATCCCCAACACCTGGTCCATCCACAATTTTAATAATACGTCCATCGACCTCACTCACTTCATATTGTATTTCTTTCGTAACAGAACTTGTGCTACTTTTACTTTGAAACGCTTTTCGTCCTAAAATTGCGTTCCCTAAAGCACTTTTTCCATTTCCGGTTTTACCAATCATCAGGATATCAAGGTTTTGATACTTTTTCTCTTTATTCTCCCTAAACAAAAAGTAAATAAAAAATATGCATCACACTATGATTTTAACTAAGAAAAATTCAAATGAAATTTTTAAAGTGATCAATGATTTATTGATTATTATGATATTTCCGATTCAATATTAATATGTATTATTAAATACATAAATATAAACTTTTCTATAAAGATTTAATTTTAAAGATTTAAAATTTAAAACGAAGCAAAAAAAAAATAGGAGATATGTAATTTCTTGCTTACTTTTTTCTAAAACCATATATACTGTTAAAGAGCAGTTATATGTATTTATATTAAAATTAAGGTACAATAATCGTACCATTAAGGTTTAAAAAACCTTATCATATCAATAGCACTATTATGTAATACCAAGTAATACCAGGTAAAGGATCATAATATTATATTTCAAAATAATCCACCCATATACACGTTAATCAGAACAATCAACTGTAAAGATCACTTCCGTAAGGATACTTTTATTTTCACTTCCCACTTGTAGCTTTTTCTTTTTGAACAAAAAAGAAATTGAAAGAACAGTTTGGATATGTATATAACTGGTAGCAAGACTAATAATGTGTTTTAATAAAATTCAAATGTCATGGATTCGGTCCATCACACTAGCCTATTTCGTTAAATTCATACATTAAAAATTGGTATATATATATATATATATATATATATATATATATATATATATTGTTATATAACATGGTGGTGGCACAGATGGGGGCGTAGTGGTGTGTAGTCAGCAGACACAAATTGCCCTAGGCCAGACGAGCGGTCAAGCGTGACGAGTTACAACGGTCAGCCGAGACGAGTCGGTTCGGAAAGGATCGGCCTTCTTGAACAGAGCTCATGAGAATTGTAGTCATCTGACCACCCAGAAACGTCGAGCGGCGTTCTGTCCGGTTCGAGAAGGGACCAGCAGGGACCCTATATAAAGTGCGGAGGTGTCGAAGTCAAGACGGTCCATAAAAGAGGTACGAAAGGGGTTCACGACAGAAGGTTCAGAACACGGTTGACTACAGCACAGTTCAGCGGTGTGGTTCTGTACGGAGCATTACGACGGTTCAGTGCGGAGTACTGTCAAGTACAGTTGAGACGGCTGGCGTCTTGATCTTGATCTATGATCGAGTCGAAACGACGAGCCGAAGTGTGCGAAGTCAGTATTGAATTGTTGAACCCAGTGCAAACCCAGAACAAGACGGAGAGACCGGTACAAGAGTTGATACGTCGGTACGGCTATTAACGGAGAACTATTTGTACGGTCTATGTTACTTGTAGCCAATTGTACAGTATTGGCTGTCATTTATTGGACATTAAACCTTTACGTTACTTTGGAGTCGGGAGTTGTCGTTCTTTAAGTTGGTGGTGTATGGTGCAGTTTGCAGAGAGCCTGGATAGTT
>JADKLZ010005465.1:23873510-23900831 GCA_021533235.1 Biomphalaria straminea
ATTATAGTTACGTAATTTCAAAGAATATGAGTGTAATATACGTCAATTTATGGTAAGGAAACAGTCGTTTGACCTAATTTATTTTTATTAAACAATTTTCGAAACAACTTTATAGTTAATGAAATATAAATAAATATAGAGATTTTTATTTATCATTTATATGCTATTTTCTGTAAAAAAAAAACAAAAAAAAAACATATTATTGATCATGAGATTTTGCGACGTTTTAGCACGGAAGTTAAATGTAATATAATTTAGAAGAGCAAATACACATTTTTTGTTATTAATTTTTTTTCTTCACAAAACACCAGGAACAATCTTTATATATACTGCGAATTTTGAAAGGAACATTAAAGTTAAATCAGATTTTCAATAGCTTTAAAGGATTTTTCTATCGTAACTCGACGGACAGTCTGAAAAACAGACAAAATGCAAAAAAATAAGCTTATTTAATCCTGATTGTGGCAGTTAACAAAAAATAAATAAAATCAGATTATATAAAACTTTTTGAAAGATCTAGTTTAGAATCATATTTGGCCGCGGTCGACACGCTACTGCACGAAAGTCACTGTATAAAAAGTACATTAAAAAAAAATGTTCGTGATATTTACACACAAAGTGTATTTTTAGCCTTTATAAACAAGCCTAAAAGTTATCTTTTAATTTTAGCAGCTAGTTGAAAGAAAAAAACACAGTTATCTAATATTTATATTGATTTGATTCCTTAATCAGCCTCCCATTTCCTACACAATCTCTTGAATTTAGGTCTCTTTAAACTGAAGCTGTCTTATAACGCTTAATTGTATAACTCAAAGATGTTGAGTTTTATATGTCCCATGGTGCTTTCTCAGTCAGTTCGGCGAGGGTCAGAACTTCATCGTCCTTGGTTGAGCTGCTGATTTTGGGTCGGTCTAGTCCTTGTGTTCCTGGAGACAGGCACCAACCAAGCGATCTTTTTAGAAGTTTTGTCGCTACCGGTAAAATTAGTGCCACTAGCGAATCCAGAAAAAAAGAAAAAATGCGGCATTTTACTTTGTCACTAAGTACCTGTTTAAATCTATAACGTATAGATTTGCGTCACTTGATGTTTCATACTAGAGCTATAATGAATATACAATTGCATACTTAAATGTCTGAACGTAACCATCTGAAAAGTTACAATGCAAAGATTTTCTTCTAAAGCAATAATAGTAGGCCTACAATGGTCTTACACAAAAGATGTATTGTAAAACTCTAAGAGGGACGTGAGCTGTGGTTTTCCTACACTGTAGAAGGGCTTAAAAGACTTTAAAATGTTTAATCGCCATGTACAATTACATTTAGAACTAACCGAAAACTAAAGCATTTCTTCAGATTAGTAGTCATTATCCGATCGTTCATTTTCGAAATTACAAAAATATTCCTAAAGTTAGTAAAATGACTTCGGGTATATAAACTTCCTTACGAAATTATTTAACCGAGTGAGGCTCGGCCTACTGATATTTTGTATCCTATATTCTTAATCGAGAAATATATATATATATATATATATATACAGAAAGAGAGAGAGAGAGAGAGATTTATAAATTTTATTTCGAAAACGGCTGTAACGATTATCTTTAAAATTTTAAGGTATGCGCATATTAGTGATAAAACAATTATCTACTCATTTTCCACGGCGGGAAAACTCGAGGTCGACAGTTATATCGGTTTAAAAATGCCTCATTATGGAAAAATTTATTTTTGCTAGAATCTTTTATAAACGAAAATTTTCCATGACATGAACGTCACTATGCTTACTGCAGTACACTAAAATATTTCTTTTCAAACAAGAAAGAGTTTTAAAGAATCAACACATTTGCACACCATCTTATTGTAGATTTATTTTGGAATTATGAAAGGGAATTAATGAACTTAATTGTGCTGATGTCTGATTAGTTATGGAGTTTTAAGTGCTTAATAAATTGTTTACACTTTAATTGCTTAGAGCAGTGTAAATACATGTTACTTTGTTCTTTATTTTGTTGGTGACCTCCATGTGTCTCGTTCTGAGGCCGCATGCAACCAGGCGTTTTTTCCTATGTCAGCTAAAGCAAGACTGCGCCTAAGGTGGCCTTAGGCCGCGAATACACATTTGAGACCAAAGGAAAATCAGCTATTCATACATGCAAATACGCTAGATCCCATTCTAGCACTGTACAACATTTGATTTTTACAATTATTTTTCTTGTATAATAAACTGTACATATGTTTACATTTGAGTATTTGTTGCCTGCATTTTAATCGTTGTATTTGTAAATTTTATGTGCAAGTATAGGTTCTCAAATATTAAACCCCATAAACACCCTTAACGGCCAAAACTTAACCTACTTGTCACACCAAGGACAGAAGCAGACAAGAAAAGGACAACTTAATCGACCACCGCGGACAATAGTTATGCTGTTAGCAAGCTAAGGTGGTCTCAGGCTCGGTCACCTGATATTTATCTTAATATATGTTGAAATATAAATAACTAGGCAGATATTACCCGCTGCCCGCGGGTCTTAACTTTTGTATTGCTGATGTAGTCAGTGATATAGTGCATTAGAAACAATTAAATGTTGTAAGTAAAGCGAATGCGTGAATTCACGTTAAAAAAATATGAATGGAGCTAACAATAGTTAATTGACCTTAATTTACGCGATATTAGGATAATAGTTGCAATTATGTAAAAATGCTTTAAAATACAAATTTCAATGTTAATTTGATTAAAATATGAAATGAATGGACTATAATTAGTATGTTCATGTGTTAAAGCTTAAAACTATCTTTGCGAAGAGAAGTTCTATCATCTTAGAGATGAATTACAGTTTAAGACCTATACCTAGATCTAGGAATAGAGAGATGTGTAACCTTTCGGTAATGACTTATGAAAGTATGTTCAACAGGATATTTATATTCGCAGATACAAAGAATGAATTTATGTAAAAATCCATTTGAAACACAAATTCGAAGCTTAATTTTGTTAAATAATAAAATCATTAGACTATATTCTGTATTTTCATGCGTCAAAGTAAACATCTATAAATGCAAAGTGTTTTTCTTAAAATTAGATCTAGATCTAAATCCTTTCGATCTTTTCTCATGTCAACAAAGCCTAGATTCATAAAATAACAGTGTTATAATAGAGTTGGTCAACTTTTTTTTTAGGGTCTTAAGTTTGTTTTAGGGCTACAATACATACACTACGGTCTAAGTTGGTACCCAAGGAACATTTCTGCCAAGTTTAATCAAGATTGGTCAAGCGGGATTTCTATTCGCTACATACATACATACATACATACACACATACGCTTCACATTCAACTTTATAGTATAGATTATTGAATATTATTAACATAATTAATAAATTCGCATACAAATTGTGTGAATTCTATACTAAAATTTGTCTGCTCCTCCTCATCCCGAAGAAGGGTGGTCGGAGAGTGGGAGGGGACGACTGCCCCTACCTCTCCCCCCCCCCACCTGGATATCGCCATTTCGGACATTTTTATATAGATAGCACAATTCAAATCCAAGGATACAGCAACAGCGTCGAACTGTTGGGCATTACTTACGTTTTAAATAGCTCCTCGACAGGGGAGAAATCTAGTTGTATGATACACTTAGGGTTTTCACCTTTTGAGATGGTGGTACTTATCTAGAACTCTGGATCATACCTAATTTTTTTCCCTTCTCGCACTGCCACGCTTACCTAAAAGTTGTTTGGAGAGATTTTCATGGAGCGCTATTCTAAACGCCATATAGTCAGCTATCACAATATCAGCTGTATCCAATGACGTAGACCCTGAAAACTTAGTTTGGAAATCGCTAGATGATTACTGAACGAGTATTTATGAACCAAATGGCTTAGTCCACTTAAATACACAGGTACTCACACATTGGACTAAAAATTGTTGAATTTATGAGTCAGCTATCGGCCTTGAGACCACAAGTGGGGAGTGTTGATACACGTTAGCAGCTGCTGGTGATATTTGCAGAATAATAAGAGGTCAGCGCAGAAATCCGAACTTAAAAGAGGCTTGACAATTTTAAAGAATAGCTATGCTTGAATGACCATTAAAATGGCAGAGTCAAGTTTCCTTATGAACCACGCTCAGTTGCCAGAGGTGTGATGCAGGGGGCCATGTAAGGGCGGACTAGGTAGGTGGCTGAGTGCCCGTTTGCTTTTATCAAAAACAATAGTTCATTTCTAGGATGCTGTATTATCATGATCTCAGACTTTGTCGGTTGTGCTAACAACGGTTTGAATGCTAAAGCACAGTTATCTTTGATACTTTATACATTTGCTGGAAACCTCCCAACAGTGGATGGAAATTCCAATAAATTTCTAAGCAATCTTCTCTAGTCATAACTACCTCACTAACAAGGTTCTTGCCTCGTCGGCCCGAGGAGGCGTAAGCCACGAGTTCGAGTTCAGGTCGTTTTTTATAAATACTTGAAACAAACAATTAGGGTAAAGCCACGCGGATATCCTTTCTTTCTTTCCTATCTCACAAATTTTCCCAACTGGTTCAGATAGCTGAAAAAATCATAGCCAATTGAGAAAGCTAAATGCATAAAATAACGCAAAATAAAAACATTCGGTAAAAAAAAATATTTCTAATCCCACAGATTTATTGTTGTTTATCTAGATCAGAGTTTGTTATGCGATTTGCGGATACCTACTTAAATCAGTTGTGCCCACTATATATTTTTAGAAATACAAACACAATCAAAATAATATATATTTATAAATTATAGAAACTCTCTCATTATAAAAAGTTTCAAGTAAAAGAAGATTATTCTTATTAGTTTTTCTTCAATACACTCTGTCAAAGACACAAAAGCAGGCCAGCATTTATTCAATGCTATAACGAACTGTGTTGAATGTTATGTATGCATGAAACAAGATTGAACTTGATCATGTACATAATTTTTTATATTAAAAAAAATATTCCAACCATCATAAACCAAAAAAAAAATTTTTTAAAATAAATTTTTCTACAGTTATTAAGAGTAACAAAAAAACTGGAACAAATTAATTCCATTTATCTTATTCATTTTATAGCAATGTTACAGACTAAAAACACAAAATACATAGGTGTTATAAGAAATGAAAAACAGTCGTGGAATCCCCATATTGATGAAATTATAAAAAAAAATCAAGCAAATCAATAGGATTTGTTAAAATGAAATTTTAATAAATCTAATAAGAACATAAATCTATAATGCTAATTGGCCTTGGTTAGGCTTATAATAGAATATGCATCCTCTGTTTGGGACCCCTCAACTCAATAAAACAGACACAAAAAAGAGCAGTAAGATTCACAACAAATCAATATTCACATTTCACTAGAGTAACACCTTTAGTAAAATCCCTAAATTTAGAAAACCTTCAGGATAGAAGACTCATAAGTAAAATAGCAATTATACACAAACACTGAACCATAATCTTCAAATTCAAAATCAAAATTTAGTAAAATACTCAGAAAGACACAAAGATAAAGGCACATTTATCGTCCCATATGCTAGGACAAATCTGTACAAATGCTCTTTATTCCCTAGTGCCATTAGAGCATGAAATGGGTTACCTGAGCTAGCCATGAAAACCAGTGACTCGGCAGAATTTAACTCATTTGTTAATATGTATGACTGAATGCATGACGCGCAGGACGTAATCATCTTCTTTTTTGAAGTAACGCCTGTAATATATAAGATAAGATAATATACTTATTAAATTATTTAAGTATAAATTGCAACAATTTTTGTCTCAAACTAGACTTTTTTTTTTCTTTTAATCCTGTGTACTCCCAGGGGAGCATAGGGCCGCAACCACACCTCTCCACCGAACTCGGTTCTGAGCAGCTTTCTTCATCTGCTCCCATGTCATTCCAGTACCCTCAGCTTCACTGATGACTGACCTCTTCCAGGTTTGCTTGGGTCTGCCCACTTTCCTCTTTCCTTGTGGATTCCAGCCAAGAGCCTGCTTTGAAACATTGGTAGCTGGTTTTTGCAGGGTGTGTCCTATCCAGCTCCATTTTTGTTTGGTAATGTCTTTTGCTATTGGTTTTTGTCTTGTTTTTTTTTCCACAAATCGGTAGTGATTATCTTTTCTGGCCACCTAATTCCTAATATCCGGCGTAGGCATCTGTTAACAAAAGTTTGGAGCTTTTCCTTATTTCTTTTAGTGACTCTCCAAGTTTCTGAACCGTAAAGGAGAACAGACTTAACGTTAGTATTATAGATTTTTATCTTGTTATGTAGAGATACTGCCTGGAGCGCCAGATTGTTTGAAGAGTTGAGAAGGCAAACCTAGCTCGACTCTAAATTTAAATTTGTTAGTTGGCTTTTTACTTTACTTTTACTTTTTTTTTATGCAAGAGAACGCTTGCTCGCACGAATAAGCCAATTCGACGTTTGTGAGCCTTCCAAAATGTCAACTTTTTCACCTGTCTGTAGCAATCTGGAATACTATTCTATGCCTTAAACATAAATGCCTAATCTCGTGGCATTTCTTTTAAAGTTGAACCCTTTTGTTGCGTTACACACATTTCTTGACCTTCAAGTATTCCTACCTGATTTTCAACTATGTAAATTTTTCACTACACAAAGCTTTCCTTTTTAAATCAGTCATTTGCATGTCTAGAGATCTAGAGATCTAGAATCAATTCCAAATGGCTCGATGTGGATTTCGATGCATTAAGTGTTTACACAGTTTCTTTAATAAATACAACAATCTTTTTATTTTGATATGCTCAAATATGTCAATAAATTCATCTTTAATTTTTCTTTATAACTGTGCTGAAGTAACTCTTGTCAACAGTTGCACTGGTTTTATCGCAACATTGCTTTATAAACTGAAAATAAGGTAATTGACCGCTCTTAATATTTTCTGCAAAAAGTATGCTCTTCTAAGCAAACGTATTCGTCTACCAAAACATAGGCATTCCTTGCAGCTTTAGATTCAGCTCATTTAATTTCATTGTTATATCCATCATAAAGTAAAATGCTTACAAGCATTTCTCATTCTCTAATTCAGGGTGGCCAGATTATATTACTTAGGTAAAACCATGTATACATTATTTTATTTCGTTATCTCGGCTGACCACCTTGATAATGCTTAGAAGAGACATGAATTATTTCCCCTTGGATTAAATGTTAACTTTAGAGATTGTGTCCCTTGAACGGGCCCTGTCTCCATTCAACCGTACTCTATTGTTCAGGCCACACGGCCAGATGTGAACAATAGCCACCTCGTCACTGACCATCAGCCATCTCCCCCCCCTTCTCCTTTCATCTCGTTATTCTAGCTACTCGTGATGATCTCACCTTGGCGAGTGTACATCACTGTTGACTAATTATTACTCCCCTTGGTGGGACTTCTCCACAATCACTAGGATTGCATTCTCCCCTGATGAGATACGAAATATATACGTGTTAGCTCCCTTTAATATTTGGGAAACTAAGTTATAGTTTCTACACCTTAAATATTACATTACTATTTGTTGTTTCCCTTTGAGAGACTTCACTATTATTATTATTATTACTATTGTCATCTCCCCTGATTGGAATGCAATATTTATTTGATTAACTCCCCTTACTATCGAGAAACTAGTCTAAAGTTTCTATGTAATATTCTGAAGATGTCCTTCATGGAAAGGCGTCTACCTCCCAGTGTCATCATAATGGCTAAGCCGATCTACGCATCTCGTTGCAGCTTTTATTACAGGCTACATCTACTGGAGGCCCTATCTTCGTAACGCTTTTACCAGTCTGCTGACACCAGATCTGAAGATACCAGCCTTACCTACTACACACAAAAGTCATACCAACAATCGCTAGCCAGAAGACCCGTCACTGCATCTACGTATCGTTGGACTGTCCCGTGCGCTAGGATCAATCACGCCAATCCACCCACAAACAGCGTCAGCATCAGCCACACCAATCTCGTCAGAGCAGCATAGGACTTAAAACTAAGCAACTAGCCTAATGACACTCAGACCACTTGGTCCTCATATCTTATGATGATAGTCCCATTTTATGTAAACAGTTAGGCCCCAACCTAACTCTGTACAGAATTTTATCTTTACTTATTTTCTCTATGTAAATAAACTGTACATATATTTTACTAAAAGTATTCGTTGCCTGCATTCATAACGCTGTGCCTGTAGCTCTATGTTCAAGTTAAGCTCCTCAAATTTTCTAAACCCCCTAGACACCTAAACGGCTACCATCTTTGACCTACTTGTCACAATACTATATAACTATATAATCACCAAATAAATAACAACCAACTTACAAACTAAATCTATGTACATTATAACATGACTTCCCTGTCCCAAAATACTCAAAGAGAACATAATACCCGTCTAGTTTCAACTACTAGTACAGTCCATTAAATCCAAATTAACTGTGTTACTTCAACATAACTCGAGACAACATATCTGCCACTATATTTATACTTCCACTTATGGCCTTTATTTCAAATTTGAAATTCTGTAGTGCTAGGAACCACCTACATATTCTTCCATTTTTCATGCTCTTCTGTTGCATGAACTGTAGTGGTTTATGATCAGTGAGTAAACAAAATTCTTTGCCAGCAAATAGATTTCTAATTTTGTCACCACCCATACTATTGCTAGGGCCTCCCTTTCAACTACACTATATCTTCTCTCCGTGTCTGACAATTTTCTACTGCCATAGGCTATGGGATGCAGGCACTCATATTGTTGCATCTAACTGTAGTAACCTAATGTAACACAACTAGAAGGCATGTCTAGACTCTAGGTTTTATTGAACAAGAATGACCAAACAGTTCGCAATAACACAGTACACACAAACACACAAGCTGACCAGGACACCATGACATTTTAACACACTAGAACAGATCAGTTCACAACACACAACAAGAAATATAAATACACAACATTCACCCCCCCCCCCGTTTAGTTTCTTTTCGCTCTACTTCTGAGATTATACGTGTGCTGTAAGGGCGTATCTCTGGCAGGTGAATTTTGTCCGTTTTCAATAATGTTTTCCTCTGCTCTTAAAGCAGGCGGAACCATGTTCTCTGCAGATGTCTCTATGTCACCTCTAGAAGCCACTGAGTGTTGGGAGACACCCGGAGAAGTATCAGTGTTACCAGGAGCCAGTTGATGTTGAAAGACCTCAGAAGATGTCTCAAAGTCTCTCGGAGCGAAATCATGTACTACGGTCTCTGAAGATGAGTCGCCTCTCGGAGCAAAATGGTGTAGTGATACAGTTTCTTCCCGTCCATTTGGAAGACGTATGTGGGCATAGTTCTGATTAGCTTCAATAAGTTCCACTTCATCTACCAGCGGCTCATATTTGCTTTGCCTCGCATGCCTTCTCATTAGGACAGGCCCTGGAACAGAAAGCCAAGTCGGCAGAGAGACACCACAGGCGGACCTTCTTTTGTAGGCAAATAGTCTTTCGTGAGGCGTCAAGTTTGTAGCAGTGCATAGTAGAGATCTAATTGAATGGAGAGCGTCGTTTAGGGCTAGCTCCCATTGTGTAATAGGTAGCCCTCTTGACCTGACGACAAGAAGAATTGACTTCCAGAGAGTTGAATTCAACTTTTCAACTTGTCCATTTCCTTTGGCATTATATGATGAGGTTCTGCTTGTTACTATGCTTTTACCTCTGAGGAAAGATCGTAGCTCTTCAGACATGAAGGCTGATCCCCGGTCTGAATGTATATAAGAGGGCGTGCCAAAAATGCTGAATAAGTTTGTGAAGCATCTAATTACTGTTTGAGTTGACATGTCAGGACATGCATATGCAAAAGGTAACCTAGAGTACTCATCAATAATTGTCAATAAATATTTATTTTTAGTGGTAGAAGGGAGTGGTCTCTTAAAGTCTCTCGAATGGTGATGTGGCTTTTACTACGCTGCCGGCAGATGGTTGATAAAAACGAGGTTTTATCTCTGCACAGATGGGACAATTGTTTGTTACAGTTCTGATTTCTTCAACTGCATACAGGAGATTTTTCGACCGGACGAAATGGATTGCAAAGAGTGTTGTGAAGTTCTTTCAAAGCCGTAGGGGTGGTAGTTGTACTTGCACAGAATCCACGAGAAAGAGCATCGGCGGCCATGTTGTCAGCTCCCGGCCGGTAACACACATCAAAACTGTACATTGATAGTTCTATTCTCCACCTCTGAATTTTGTCGTTTTTAATCTTGACATGGTGACGAGGGTTGAGCATGAATGATACGGACCTTTGATCCGTGGTGAGTTTAAAATGTGACCCTAATAAAAAGTGTCTCCATTTCTTAATCGATTCAACGATGGCCATTGCTTCTTTCTCCACGGAGGATTAACGTCTCTCGCTAGGAGATAGTGTTCTGGAAAAAAAAGCAACTAGTCTATTGTTCTGTGACAAGGTGGCGGATATAGCGATATCCGAAGCATCTGTTTCCACCTCCAGCGGTGTTTTGTGGTCTACATTCGACATTGTCACTAGACAACAGCAATTTCTAGTTCTCCTTTCAAAGTTTAAAATGTATCTTTGACTCTCTCAGGGAGTGGGAAAGTTCTGTTGTGAACTAAAGGATGGATCTTGTCTGAGAAATGCCTTATCCAGTTGGCATAGTAGGAGAATAGACCTACTGCTCGCCTTTGTGCATTCAGGTTCTTGGGTGGAGGAAGTTGACGCAAGGGCAGTAATCTGTCGGGGTCTGGCTTCATCTTATTATGGGAGACTTCATAACCTAGTGTGACAAGTAGGTCAAAGATGGTGGCTGTTTAGGTGTCTAGGGGGTTTAGATAATTTGAGGACCTTGACTTGCACATAAACTAACAGGCACAGCGTTATAAATGCAGGCAACGAACACTTTTTATGTAAAACATATATACAGTTTAATAATAAGAAGGAAAATTAGTAAAAGGTAAAATGCTGTACAGTGTTAGGGCGGGGCCTAATTATTTACATAAATGGGACTATCATCATAAGATATGAGAATCAAGTGGTCTGAGTGTCATTAGGTTGGTTGCTTAGCTTTAAGTCCTATGCTGCTCTGACGAGACTGGTGTGGCTGATGCTGAGTTGTCTGTGGGTGGGTTGGCGTGATCAATTCTAGCGCACGGGACAGTCCAACTATACGTAGCTGCAGGGACGGGTCTCTAGCTGCGATTGTTGATCGGACTCTTCTTATGTGTAGTAAGTAAGGCTGGTATCCTCAGATCTGGTGTCAGCAGACTGGTAACAGCGTTACGAAGATGGGGCTTCCAAGTAGGAGTAGCCTATAATAAAAGCTGCAACGAGATTCGTAGATCGACTTAGCCATAATGACGACACTGGGAGGTAGACGCCTTTTCGCGAAGGACATCTTCAGAATGTTTAAATAGAAACTACAATCTAGTTTCACAATAGTAAGGGGAGTTAATCAATTAAATATTACATCTCATCAGGGGAGACAATAATATAATTAATAAAATAGTGAAGTCTCAAAAGGGGAGACAACAGATAGAAATGTAATAATGATGCGAAGAAACTATAACTACGTTTCACAAACATCAAGGGAGCTAACCCATGACTATCGCATTCTATAAGGGGAGACTACAATACATGGAGGGTCTCCTCCTAAAGGAGGCTAAATAGTAAACATCGATGTATACCGGCCCAGGTGAGATCATCACGAGTAGCTAAGATAACGAGATGAAAGGGGGAAGGGGGGGGAGACGGCTGACGGTCAGTGACCAGGTGGCTATTGTTTACATCTGGCCGTGTGGCCTGAACAATAGGGCATGGTTGAATGGTGACAATGCCAGTTCAAGGGACATAATCTCTAGATCAAAATTCAATACAAGGGGAAATAATTCAAGTCTATCCTGAGCGCAGGGTCAGTGCGCCATTTAAAATCACGGCGATCAACCGAAATAAGATAATGATAGGATAAGACAAATAAGATAATGTTTACATGGTTTTACCTAAGTAATGTAATCTGGCCGACAGGCCGATAAAATAGAATATAATACATAAATAATTACGGCATTCCTTGTCAGGGAATGAGCGTAGAATATACTTGGTAATAAGACATGTTACATAAATATTATGATAGTTCCCGTTCAAGGAATTTATCAATAAAATATAGAGGGCTCGTGGCGAGCGGTAATTTATCAGCGATAAATTAATAGTAGCTAGAAAGCTAAATACAAGTGGCAAGAATTGTTATAAATTCTAGTCCAGATAAAGTGGATGACTTTGACTATTTAGTCGTACAAGTCATGATAATAAAATATAATACATAAAGTGACTACTTACATAATCCAAGATAAGAATTACACAAATATGTACACAAATATAATGCACTAAATAAATGCACAAATATATAAATACACATAGTAAGTAACAGGTTACTAAAACACTTTACACAAGCTTACCACCAATCCAAGTTAGGAAAAGAAATTAAATGAATATAGTATATAGTAAGCTAAAGCTCAGACAAGTGTTCACTCCAAACAGCTCTCGGAAAGAATGAGGCGATCTGATAAATCTTGTCCGTATACAGATAGATAAGAGGTGGGGCGAAAGGGGAAAGATATACTCTCAAATGTGACAGACTGACTGATTTGCTTAGACAAAGGATTTCCGCTTGACCTCGTGTATCGATAAGATAAGCAAACACGGGCCGCCTCGTGTCTAGACTACCCGTCCTTAGGCAAACAGATTATCGCTTGACCTTGCCGCATGTTTCATGTGCAAGGATAGACACTCGAAAGAGCAAATGTGGTCATCTCGCACCTTTCCAAGATGGTCCGATGACGGAGATTATCTAGGCGTCAATAAGATTCTTTGAAGTAGTCAGTCTTTTCCGACAGGAGAGGGTGAGGAAGGTGTTATCTGGTGAAAGGTGAGGAGGGGCAAACCCCGTCCGATGAACATAACAAAGAATGTTTATCCAGATAAGAAAGGGGGAGATCACTCCTATCGATAGACATGCGTCAGACTAGGAAGGTACACTGTGACACCGATGCCTAGAGAAGAAGGGGTGGTGGCAGTAGCTTTAGATAGCCATAAGGGCTAAGCGGAGATAATAAAATAAGATAACAAAAATAAATTAGTTAAATACCTAGACCGAGTGATACCTTAAGTGGGCGAAATTTATTTTTGTCACACCTAGTAATCTTATTCTTGAGGAAGCGTATGCACACTTTTCATCATTCAGAGTTAGTCCATATATTTTTATAGCCCCAAGAAATTTATGCAGATTTTTTTCATGCTCTTCTCTGTCCTTACCACAAACTGTGATGTTATCAATATAAGCATATGTACCCTCCAGTAACTCTTGTTCTATGATCGTGTCGATTGTTCGTTGAAAACAGGCTACCCCGTTAGTTACTCCAAAGGGTATCCTACAGAATTGGTATAATTTCCCTCCAGCTTCGAAGGCAGTATAAGGGCGATCAGCCTTCCTTAGAGGGATCTGATGGTATGCGTTGCGAAGATCAAGGGTGCTAAATATTTCATATTTAGCTATTTGAGAGACCATATCATCAATGCGAGGTAAGGGATAAGCATCCCTAAGTGTGAACCGATTAACAGTTTGACTGTGATCCACTACCATTCTTCGTTTGTGTCGTTCGTTAGTTGTTATTAAGACTTGGGCCCGCCATGGAGATGACGAGGGCTCAATTATGCCATCTTTAAGAGTCTCTCATCCTCTGAATTGATTAATAGAGTGTCGTTTGCAGAATAACGTTTGGATTTTGTGGCGATAGGTCGACACTCTTTAAGCATGTTTTGGAAAAGAGGAGCGGGTTCGACACTAGCAGCTTTCATTCCATTTAAGACCATTGATGGTTTAGGCCCCTGAAAAGTGATCAGTACACTCTCATGTTGTTCCAGGAAGTCGTGACCTAAAATAACATCCTCACAGAGGTTGTCAAGTATGTACAGTTTGAAGTCTTTATAAGTGGAGCCTTTACTTTTAATGTCAGCGATAACATGGCCTCGAGTATTCCCAATTCTCATGAAATAGACATATGTCATCTAGGTAACATATGACGTTCTGCCTATTACCTACCACCGATGCCATCATCCTGTTAAACGTAGCTGGGTCCAAAGGCTCATACAGTTCCACTGGAACGTCCCGTATGGCGTCGTGAATGTTGTATATGGCTTTGCTCTTTTAGTCAGCGGTACTTGCCAATAACCTTTCGATAGGTCCAGCTTAGTGAAAATTTTGTCTTTTGAGAGTTTGTGCAGTATATCGTCAAAGTTTGGTATGGGGTAAAGATCGAATTCCGTTATTTTATTCAACTTTCTATAATCTACGCAAAGCCTGATATCTCCATTTTTCTTCTTTACGATCACTATTGGTGACGCATATGGTAAAACTGAAGGTTCTATGATACCCAATTTCAATAAACTGTCTATTTCTGTCTTCACCTTGTGTTGTAGATGTAGTGGGACTCTGTACGGCCTCATGAAGATGGGTTTATCCTCTATTAACTTGATGTCGTGACCTTAGTCTTCCCAGGTAGACTTGAAAAAATCTCTTTGAATTCGTAGACTATGGTTTTTATGTCTCTTGCTCTCTCCTGCGACAAGTTCCCCAAGTTAAGTTTTTCCCATGTTTGATTCTTATTAACTTCCAGCAGCGGTATATCCTTTACATCATTGTCTTTGTTCTCCTCTTCTATTAGCGCTAGCACTAGTAAGCACTCTTCTGTCTGTTCCTCATTGTCTTCTGTTTCTACAGGTCCTTCCTGTTTTCCTGTTCTGTCTCTTTCCATATATCGCTTCAAATTTTTGATGTGATGTGTCCTTACTTTACCATAAATATCTACTTTGTAATTTACTGGGCTTGTGTTGTCAGTATTCGTGTACGGCCCTTTCCATTGCCTGCCTATCATGTTCTTTAAATCATTCACCATAATTAGGACTTTGTCTCCTATTTCTAAAGTTCTAATTTTTTTATTTTCATTCACCCTCTCTCGCGTATGCTGTTTATATCTGGAACTGTTGTCGTATGATTCCTTCCAGATTTGCTTTCTCCAGTACTGTTTCATCTTCTTCTGTTTCAATGCCGTTTTTTATAAAACTCTCCTTGAAAACTTGTACCTCATCCCGAGGTTTTCGTCCAAACACTAGTTCATAGGGGGAGAGTTGTTTAACTTCGTGTACAAATAGTACGAAATTGATGTACCTATCCCATGTATTCTGATTGTTTTGGACGATTTTGGCCAGTGCCCTTTTTAGATCCTCGTTGAAACGTTCGCAGGTCCCATTTCCTTCTGCATGCTAAACGGATGACGTCATTAGCCGCATGCCTGACTGCTCCATCCACTTCCTAAATTGCTCCGACCGAAACTGAGATGCGTTGTCCGTCAGCAATTCCTTCGGCATTCCATACCTGGTTATCGATATTTGTGTTACGCCATTAATGATATTCTCCGTAACTATGTTCGAGAATGCTACAGCTTCCGGATACCTACTGAAGATGTCAATTATCGTTAGTATGTATCTGTTATTACTTTCCGTTTTTGTCAATGGGCCAATGATGTCGATGGCTATCTTCTGGAAAGGCTCTTTTGGTTCGTCCATGGCCTGCAACGGTGCTTTACCCAGCCGTTTCTTAGCTTCTTTCTTTTGACATATGTCGCACGAGCCTATGTACTTGTCAATATAGGTTTTCATATTCGGCCAAAAGAAATGCCTGGACATGTTTTTGAAACACTTTTTTGTCCCACTATTTGCCGCCATGTTATTGTCGTGTACAATCACAAGTGCGTCTTGCCAATACTTCTGGGGAAGTACCAACTGTTTCACTTTCTTCCCATTCATCATTGTTTATCGAAACAGTATGTCATTTTCAAACATGAACTTTTCCATTGGATTATTATTATTTTTATCTTCAATCCTAGTATATATCCTTCCAACTATATTATCCACCTTTTGCTCCTTCGCAAACTTGGGTATTTTCTTTGTTTCTTCCACGTCCTCCTGCCCTTCTTTAAAATGGACACCTTTTCTTCAGTTTGTCCTAGTTGGTTGTTTTCGAGCCCGCTTTCCCCTGGCTGCTCCATTGTCTCCGTCGGTTCACTCTCTATGCTATTTCCCTGCTCTTCGTTCCGTAGATTCTGTGCTCTTGTCACTACCATGTTACTCTCGTATTGTGTAGTTTCCATGTTCTGGTTCATTTGTTTATACTTGTCCTCCCATGCTGCTAGGTCCTCTGCTGTGCACTTCTTCACTCCAGGTATATTACCAATTAGCATGTCTTGACGCATCTTGGGCATGGCGACTCCCTCGCAGTATCCTGTGTAAAATGGCGTCTCAATAAAGACCTTAAATACTTCAAATTCCTTAACGCCTCCGTCCGCAAACTCCACCTTCCTCCGGTACCCTATATAGTCTTGTGGCTCAATAAAGTTACTTCTAATAACGACCGTATTACAGCCGCTGTGGCGGACTGCCCGGACGGGCCGTTTATTTATGAATCCTGGGTAAAACGTGAAATTATCACTGTTCTCCTTGACAAATTACACCCGGTTCACACCTCTGGAGTGATGCTCTCTGCTTTTGTTTCTATTTTCCTGATTTCTGTTATTACTGCCATTATTGTAGCCACTTCGATTACCGTAGTAGTTTCTACATTCGCCCTGCTCTGTGACCTTCTGCAGTTCACTGCGATATGTCCTCTCCTCCACACGAGAAACACGTCACTTCCTTAGCTCTTCCGCTATTACTACTCCCTCTGACGAGTTGTGGCTCTAGCCCTCTACTTCTGTTCCTGTCCTTGCTCTCCTGTGTATATCCCACCATATCAATATTTCTCTTGTCCTTGTTTGAAAGTGGGTTGCTTGCATACGCCTTTTTATGTGTTCTTATAATTTCTGTGACTTCGTCCAGCACCTTTGGGTTCCTTTCTTTTAAAAAGGACTGCAACTGGAGATTGCACTTATTGACAAAGTTGTCGATCAGGATGAAGTTATTCAGACTGTCGAATGTGTTCTCCACATTCTCTAACCCAAGCCACTTGCTGAAGAAATCCTTTTCCAAATTGATAGTCGTTTGTGGATCTACCTGGCTGGATGGTGTGTTGTCATAGTACCTTTTTCGGAACGTTGCCGCATTGTGCCCGTATGCGTTCCTTCTTCAGTAATTGGTAGCTATTCTGTATCGAGTGGTCGTGATTTTGGCATATCGCGAGTGCTTTCCCGTAAACGAAGTCCAGCAAGATTTCGGACCACTCCTATTCTTGGACGTTAAACTTGGCTAACTTTATTTCAAACCGTTTCAAATAGTCGTCTATATCATCCTTGTCTTCCGCGAACGGTTGAACTTTCTTTTTAATCCATGCGGCGCTACTATGATTGTCCGTGTTGGCACTGTTGTTTCTGTTACCTTCCGCAGGTACACTTATGCCAGCGTCTATCCTCATCTGTTCTCTTTGAATCCTTACTTTCCTGTCCGCCTCCTCCTTCGCCTTTTCTGCCTCTCTAAACTTTTCTCTCTCCAGCTTTTCTGCCTCTCTTACCTTTTCCCGCTCTATGCGATCTGCTTCTTCTTTTTCCTTTTCTGTGGACTTCTCCGATTCTCTAACATTCTCTCACGAACGTTTCTGCTCCATAAGGTCGTCCTTCGGTACTGGTCTTTAACGGCTCGGTTCTTCGGTGGTACGGCGTCTGGTTCTGGTTCGGTGATCTGTCGTCTGGTTCCGGTTCTCGGTGATCTGTCGTCTGGTTCCGGTTGCTTGGTGGCGTAACGTCTGGTTCTGGTTGCTGGTTCCGAAGCCTGTGCGATGGTTCCAGGTGGTCGTCTGTATAAGTATAACTGGAACGGACCAACAGCAGATATAGCAACTAAGTCAGACGACGACATAGTCGAACAGCGACAAAGTCAAACAGCGACAAAGTCAGAGTTCAGCGATAGAATAATGGCTATCTGGCTATTTAACGTGTAGCACTGATTCCGCCGAGCCGTAGATCACTATAACAATACAGTACTTTAGTGATGTAGGCAGTAAATGGCTCCCACTTAAAAAAATATCTGGTGTGACCTCAACGGTCGGTCTTGGCCTTGAAGAGATGATCTTCACGTTCGTTTTCTCACGAACGATGCCGGGCAGGAGACATCTTCTCAGAACGGCTATGAGAGGACGGTTTTTCTTCCCTTCTACCACTCTGTAGTCTTCTCAATTCTTATCTACAGGTTTCACTATGATGCCCCAACGTTTGGGCGCTGACAAACTATAACTGTATATCGTTCAGTACAACTGTATATCATTACCTTCTAGATCTAGGTCTGCGAGTTCAAAACTCACTGGCTTTACTTCGCCGACGTGGCTGTACAATCTGGGTCTAGCTGCAGACTAGGCCAATGACTCGAACTTCTGTCTTCTGCCTCCTCCAGAGAGTTTCTATACTTCTGTATGCTGATGCCAGTGAGCTTCTACGGGTCGCCAGTTGTTGCGTGCCTATTCGCGGTGTTGTACAGGAGGTTACTGTCACAACTCAAACACCAACGAAGGCCGAACAATAATACAATAAGTCGACAATCGATTTTACTATAAACCCCGTTTAATAATCAAGAAGGGATCCGTCTATTGTCTTTCTGTAGGCTCAATCAAAATCAACGTCTTGTCCTTTGCGTCGACTAAAAGCGTTCTTTTTTTTTAAATCTCACCATTTGTCACTTCCGTCACTAAGTAAAACTTACCCCTTAGTTATTCCCGAAATAAATATACGCTCTAATCATGTCATAACAGTACTCAACTGTACCTGGAACGAGTTCATCCGTTCTTTCAAATCGTTTTTGAGCTCTATGATATCTGGTTGTACTTCGAACAGATACGAGTCCTGGTCCTCATTTTTGTCAAGCAAGGCTTGTCGAAGGCATTCTTCAAATGTTTCATTGTCTCTTTAAAAGCATTTCAGTCCACGACACCGAAGCTCTTGTTTCAATTCTTTCAGATCAAGTTCACCAAGCAGTTTCACAGAAGCCATAAGAAATTCCACTTCTTACACAAAAGTAACGACATTCTCTCATCAGGCCTTCTGCAAACACTGCTTAACACAAACACAGCACATCTAACACAAGAGCTTGACAACAAGAGCTTCAATAATCACAGTGTTTAATTACAAACACAACAGCCAATAAACACAATGGACTACTCTAACTTCAAATGCTTTCCTAGACAACAGAACTCCTAACACGACAAGCATCTTTAACTCGTACAGCTACATTTTCTTAGACTTCTTATTCACACACAATCCTAAATGCTTTTCTCTACTGGACTGGAGTCTGTCTAACACATTCCTAACACATTGCCCCTCGTCTGTCCAGGCTCTTGGGTCACATGCGCACAGCACAGGTCAGGACAGCCGTTGACCTGTATGACCCGCCTCAGTCTGTGTTCAGTGGGTCTCACACGTTAACCATTTCAGTCCGCCACTGGAGTTAAAACGGTATGTTAAATTTCAAGACTTGGAGGCTGTGTGCGCTGAAAAGCGAGTACAAGTGGCTGAGACAAAAAGGGAATCAGAGAGATTTTAAACTATTTTTTTTTCGATATAATAAATAGTATGTGTGCATGGACCTAAAGAGCCGAAGCTTAACATCCAAAGAGCCGCAGGTTGCCGACCCCTGAACTAGATGTCCTAATTACAAGCATGTTCGAAAAATAGTTGACGATCTGAAATTAAATTTATCAATAATTCCGCAGGCTTAGCATGGGCAAGGCCCTAAGAAGATTATAAATTCTCTTCTGATATGATTTTGTCTGCTATCGGTTTTAGTCCATTTAATATAATTTTTAGCAGCCCTTTGCTGGGATTGCTTATGAGGCTGATGGTGCTATAGTTATATCATAGTTGTAAATTGCCTTTCGTTGGAAGAGTGATGATGAGTGACTGGGTCCAGTGTTTGGGCCATTCTCCTGATTGCCAGATCTTATTGCATATTGTAATAAGTGCGCTTATCATGGTTTCTCCTCCCGCTTGTAAAAGTTCACCAGGAATGTTGTCAACTCCAGCCGATTGTCCCTTTTTCAGGGCTTTTACTGCTGCTTCTACTTCCGAGAAAAGAATCAGATAGTCGTCCATGTTGGAAACTGCCGGGACATTTAGTATCTCTGTATCTCCTGAGATTTTGAAGTTATGCAGTTCTGAGCAGTATTCCGTCCATCTTCTTAACACATCTTTTAACACCTCTTTTCCCTCAGCTAAGCATCTATTGTTTTTGTCTTGTATCGTGTTGGTTCTTCCGTGCTTTAAGGTAGTGAGGTCCTTCACTAGTTGGTACGCTTTTTTACTGTCATTCCTGTTAAGTCCAGGTCAATTTCTTGGAACTTATTATCAATCAACTTTTCCTTCGCTTCTTTCATCCCCTTTCTAATCCGTTTGTTGACGTTTTTTTTTATTCGAGGTCATATTTTGGGTCAGACAACTTTTTCCCTTTAATCTCCAGTCTCTTGTCACAGAGTTGGTGTATATCCTCTATTAACCAGTTTTTTTTTTGTTTTTTTTTTTTGGGGGGGGGGGGGGGGGGGGGGGGGCGCCCCCTGGCGGAGCTTCCCTAGTATTTCCCGGACTGTGTCATATCAGAAGAGCAGGAGGGTTTTAGACACGGTCGCAGCACAAGAGAGCAAACCCTAAACCTCAGAACACTCTGTGAAAAATACCTCCAACACCAAGAGAATCTTTTCCATGTCTCTATTGATATCAAGAAAGCTTTCAATTGAGCACTCTTGGCGACAATGTAAAATATTGTTAAAAGCATAACTCTAGTTATCCAGAACTTATACAAAGAAATGGTGAAATTAATCAACAGTATTGGGGAATGCTTCAAAACCACAGTTGGAGTAAGACAAGGCGACCTACTTTCACCAACACTCTTTAATATCTTCCTTGAAAAGATAATGGAAGATGTTTTCTAGGAATTTGAAGGTACTGTAAGAATTGGAGGCAGAAGAATTTGATAACTTGCACTTCGCAGATGACGTTGATGGCCAAACAGGGAAACAAGAACTTACCGACCTAGTGACGAGCATCGACAAGACTTCAGCAGCTTATGGAATGCAGATAAATGCAAAAATAAAACAAATTATGACCAAAAGCCAACAGGGCTTTACAGAGCCATCAGATTTGGAGGCGAAAAGCTAACTAGCGCAGCTGCTTTAAATACCTCGGAGCGGAGCTATTGTCTCAGATTATTATTATTATCATTGTAACTTTTATATAGCGCTACTTTCATGCTTACATCATGCCCAGAGCGCTTTGGTCCAATCTCATTTGTGGACCCGTGGGGGGAGGTGGTATCTAGGAGTCGGTTTTTCGTGCTGGCTTTAGGCGCTCAGTAAACACAACTGTGTCCGAGTCGGGTGTCAAACTTTGAGCCCCTTTCTAGGTATCCAATCCAAGTTTAAGCGCATTTAGCTCTTGACCACTGGTCCGGATAGCACAGTTCACAGCAGCCCTTTCTAAACTTAAATTAATATGGAAAGACAAATGCTTAGCATTCGGAAGCAAAATCAGACTGATGCGCTCCCTTATCATGGCCACATTTCTATATGCCTGTGAGTCTTGAGTGCTGACTGTAGAGCTAGAGTGGAGGATCCTAGCAATGGAATTGAGATGTATAGAAGGATCCTAGGAATCATATATAAAGACCGCATCACAAACCAGAAGATTATGGACACTGTTACTGCAGTGATCGGACCCCATGATGACCTGCTAACTACAGTAAAAAAACGTAAGCTTAAATTCTATGGCCATATAACAAGATCCTTGGGGCTCGCAAAGACCTTCCTACAGGAAACAGTACTAGGAAAAAGAAGAAGAGGCAGAAAGAGGAACGGTGGGAAGACAACATAAAAGTCTTGCTTGATGACCCTTTGGTCCACATACTAAGGGATAGATAGATAGATAGATAGATAGATAGATAGATAGATAGATAGATAGATAGATAGATAGATAGATAGATAGATAGATAGATAGATAGATAGATACATTGTTAAGGAAGAAATTCCAATGCTCTTTGAAAGACATTTATCTCTGACTTTGTAACTAATATTTCTAATTAAGAGTTGAAGAAAGATTTTATGTTTTTACAGTTACCACTGCGATGCGTTGTTTGCACATGAAAGTGAATGTTAAATATTGTTACGAATCTCACTATCTAGGCCATTCTAGGCTCTCTGCAAACTGCACCATACACCACCAACTTAAAGAACTTGACAAGTCAGTGCTCGAAAATAACGTAATGGTTTAATGTCCAATAAATAACTGTCAATATTGTACAATGGACAGCACGTAACATAAGACTGTACAAATATCTCTCCGATAGGACCGTTTCGCCGTATCAACTCTTGCACTGGTCTCTTCGTCTCGTTCCGGGCTTGCACTGGGTTCAACAATTCAGGACTAACTTCACACACTTGGGCTCGATGTGCCGGACTCGATCATAGATCAAGATCAAGACGCCAGCCGTCTCAACTGTACTTGAAAGTACCCCACACTGAACCGTCGTAATGCTCCGTACAGAACCACACCGCTGAACTGTGCTGTAGTCGACCGTGCTTTGAGCCTTCTGTCGTGAACTCATTTCTGAAAACCGTCTTGACTGCGACACCTCCGCTCTTTATATAGGGTCCATGCGGCCTTCTCGAACCGGACAGAACGCCGCTCGACGTTTCTGGGTGGTCAGATGACTACAATTCTTGTGATGCTCCTGAGCTCTGTTCACGCCGCCGATGTTTCACGAACCGACTCGTCTCGGCTGACCGTCGTAACTCGTAACGCTTGACCGCTCGTCTAGCCTGGGGCGTTTTGTGTCGGCTGACTACACACACCACTACTCTCCTGTCTGTGCCACCACCAGGTTTACAACAATATTTTCTAACAAGGCTTTCCCATTTCTCTAGGCAAGCAAAAGAAAACAGGCTTTGTAATTTTCCTTTGCCGAAAAGTTAAACTATTTTTAGATAAATTGTTAATAGTAGAAGACTTATTTAGATTTCTTCATTGTGAAATTTATAAAAACGAATCTATTTTAAAATGTTAAAAACAGTTTTAATAGCATCAGCTTACTATTTAACGAAGAAGCTATGTCTATAGGACGTAACTCCAACAAAAATATGACCTGAAAGATAAGTTCTTAGTAGTCCTTTCGAGGGAGTTTTTATGGGTGCCAGAAACTGTATTTACACACTTTAAAAGAAATTAGCTTGTACAATTTAACATAATTTAAATAAACATACATCTGTGAAAAAGTTTGTTTTTGGAAATTAAAGAAGCGTAATCATAGGTCGATGGTGACTGACTGAGATTTGACAACAGCCATAAGTACATCAACTAGTAATCTAGTTTCACAGTCCTGGAATATTTTATTTAATCAAAAGTGTTGTTGTTGTAATTCCTTAATTAGGAATGTGAAAAAAAAGTGAATGTATAATATTGTATAAATAGGAATAAAAAGAAATTATACACAGTTAGCTAGAGTATTTTTGTAAGTTATAAGTACACACACACATGTGTATGTGTTTACTTACAACTTGCAGCACCCTAATACCAATATTTTTCAATGCGTCCCCCAATACAAAAAGGTTGCCCACCCCTGATCTAGTTGTATTACAAATTTAATTACTTTACTGATCCAAACGAATTAATGACAATTCACTTGGCATATTTTTTTAAAATTTTATTTTAATTTTTTTTCGTTTTTTTTTTGGTAAGATACTCTCTCCCCGCAAATGCATGCCACACATAGGGCAAGGAGTTCCCAAGTGGTTAATTAAGTCTTTTGTTCTGTCTTACACGTTAACTTTAATCTCTACTCTTTATTTCTTATCATACCTAGTCTACTTTTAACCAAACTGATTCAAATGTATCAACGAGATGATAGCCATATCTTTACCAAGCATCGGGGCAATTTATCCTAGCTCTTCATCTAAATTTTGAAAGATAAAAAGGAGAGATAACCAGATTTACGGGCCGATGTGCGCTCTTATCCGAAATGTTTCTCTTTGTAGACGTTTACAATGAATTTATTTGCAAGGTTATCAAATTTGTCGCATGTCTTTTGTGTTATCCTTGCTCTTGCTATTTTTTTTCTTTTTGATTTATAGAAAAGTATGTAAATTATAAAGCGATACGTTATCTAAATGATAGAAATATTTATTGACCTTGATTTGTACAAGATGACCTAGAACAAAAAAAATAATTCTTCGGTATATATATTTTCTTAAAAAAATATTTTATTTGAAACATGTTCTAACAAATATAGGAAATTTTCCAGAAAATAGGTAAAAAAAAAGATAAACATTATCAAGTATTTTTCCCTCAGAAAAAAAAGTCAGATCTATTGGGTAACAGGAGTAATAATTATAGTAGTATCAATAACGTTATTTTGTTATTGAAGCATTTAAATAAAATAAATAAAAACGCGAGCTGAAATTTATTAGACTTAGACGTAGGTCCTCCCGCGCCGTTCGGCGCATTGGGCGGCAAGATGTCTCCATAAAGATCTGTCATTGGCGATGTCTGAAGCCTCCTCCCATCTGGTGTCCACTGTTCTGAGGTCCTCCATGAAGGTATGACGCCAAGTTATTCGAGGACGTCCCTGTTTGCATTTTCCTCGAATTGGCCTTCATGTCATCGCAATTCTTGCTATGCGTAGTTCATTTTGTCTTAGAACATGTCCCGCAAACCTCAGGCGACGTTCTTTCACAACCTCACTGAGTGTTCGACTCCCTGTTCGGCATAGGATTTCCTTGTTTGAGACCCGATCTGTGTTACTGACTCTCAGAATCCGTCTCAGCCATTTTTGTTTAGCCACATTTAGTCTCTTCTCAATTTTGACAGATGACTTCCATGTCTCACATGCATATGTTGCAGTTGGAATGGCAATCGTGTTGAGAAGTTGTATTTTTGTCTCGAGTCCAATGGCTTGGCTTGTCCAAAAAGGCTACAGCCTTTGGAAAATGCTCCCTGCCTTCCCTATTCGGCACACTACATCATAGTATGCATCCCCATCATTTGTTATGATGCTGCCAAGGTAAGTGAACTTGTCCAACTCTTCAAGCCTTGACTCGCCAAGTCTTACAGAGCACCCTTTGCCTTATATCCCACTCGCAAAATGTTTGTCTTATCCAAGTTTATGCGGAGGCCAATTTTGGGTGCCTCTCTATCTAGGCTCTCCGTCATTTCTTGTATACTTTTATTTGTAGCCCCGAGTAGTGCAACGTCATCGGCGAAATCCAAGTCCGTCATTCGGTTTTGTTCACACCATGGAATACCAAAGGCAGTCTGGTTCATTCATTTCCTCATTATGTAGTCGATGGCTAGGAGGAAAACGAAGGGAGATAAGCTGCACCCCTGTCTCAATGCTAAAAAACTCTGTTGTTCCTACTTTTGTTATAATGCAGCAACTAGACTGACTGTATAGGTGTCGTAGAATCTGGACAAATTTTTCTGGGATGCCGTATTCTCTAGCTATTTTCCAAAGTGATTCTCGGTGGACACTATCAAATGCTTTCTTAAAGTCTACGAAACTGATCGCTACCCGTTGTTGGTACTATGATATTTTGTAGAACAAAAATCTGCTCTGCACAAGATCTGCCTCTTCGGAATCCTGATTGTTCTTCTCTGAACATCTCATCTAAAGACTGTTGAAGCCGTCACAACAAAAAAAGTGCTGAAAACTTTGCCCGGGACAGAGAGGAGAGTAATTCCCCTACAGTTGTTGCAGTCTGCCAAGTTGCCATTTATTTTGGAAGCTTTACAATGACTCCGTTTTGCCAGTCCTCAGGGACTTTTGAAATTCGCCAGCAGAGATTTAAGAGATCAGTCATTCTGTTAACAATGCACTGTCCTCCATGTTTTAGCATTTCATGTCTAGCCCTGGTACTTTGTTGTTCTTTAGCACTGCAATGGCCATGAAACTTATACTTTACCTTCATTCTTCGCTTTAAGTAAAGTAAGTTCCCCTTTAAGACCTTTTGGTCTATAAGGTAGATGATGTATAGGTCATCTGTTTATGAGACCTACAGTCCACGAGGGTGTCATGTGGCGAGCAAAAAGATCAACCGCCTTTACTTATCTAAAACTAATGTCAGGTGGACTCAGATGTCCCCGAAGATATAATATAATATAATATATATATATTACTGTGACGGGCCTCGTGAATGAAGTGTATGAGTTGCTTGTTTGATGTCTAGGGGATGATTATTTTCAGTTCGCCACATATTGCCCATCACACATATACAAGGAGCAGGCACAATGGAGAATGAAGCAAATGTTATAAAATTAAAGAATATTTATTTAGACAAATGTACAAAGTAGAATAAAATGGGGGAGGGGGAAATTGGCATCTCTTTAGCGATATTGTATCACCATACTAGGCACTAATGAGAGAGTATATCACTTTCGTCCTCTGCACTTACCTGGTTGTCCTACTGATGCAGCAGCTGGCTGTGCTCCTGGCTGGATGTCTTGCAGCTGGAGTTGGCGCTTTAGCGGGTAGAGGGTCGCGGCGATTCAGTTCTTGTGGAGGCTTTATCCAAAGTTCTGATATCTGTAGTGGGCACAGTTGGGCGGGTGGCCGGCTGCAGTGAGCACAATTTTGCTTTTGGGGAGCTGATCTGCCGTGGGCAGGATCGTTACCAGGATAGGTCCAGTGAGTTCAGAGTTGCAATGAGTAGGCGAAGTTATGACGTCTCGCATCAAAACGTGGTATTGGGGAACGCCGTGCCGAATAGGTTGACAATTGGACTGTCAAATAGGCAGGCAAGTAGAGCCGAATAGTATAGCCAAATATAGCCAGATAGGCCAAAATGCAGATCCAAATAGGCTAGTGATCCAAAAAAGGTAGACACCTGAAGGAGAATATTTCTATTTACGCTTTACTAATGAATGATTGTTTTAACTTATCATGTGTTGTCTACATATTAATATTACAAAACCGTGTTGTGGTGGTTTTTTTTTGTAAGAATTAAAAGACTTTCTTTTTTTTTTTTTTTTGGTTGCCGTTTTGAAAAGATTTGCACTATCATTAAAAAGATGCAATTAATTTGAAATTGAAAAAAAAATCTTGATACTCAAAATTTAATAATAATCTTTTAAACATAAAATTGTTTACGGCTTTAGAGAAAAATCTGAAAATATACTTTTTTGAAAATTTATTTTAAAAAATGAAATTGTTAATTAATTTTTGTTCTGGTCCTATTATTGTTGGTTTTACAGCACAATGTTTTCCTAGAAAAGATATTGTTAGATCAATAGTCTTAAAAAACGCGACGACTTACCAGGAAAACTGTAATATCTGTCTATATATTATCTTACAAAGATATAA
>JADKLZ010005465.1:23900931-23911267 GCA_021533235.1 Biomphalaria straminea
TTGATTACTTAGAAATCCAAAACATTTCTAAAGTGATATATATTCGAGAATATCGATATTATTTAATGTACTTACATCAAAATATTTTAATTACACGTATTACATTATTTCAGGCAAGATACAGTACAGGTATTTAAAACCAAAATAACAAAATAATAAAAAATCGATCTTTCTAAAATACTATTTTAAATTACAATTTTTTTAAAATAATTTTTATATTGACATTTTCTTTGCAGTTAAACTTTTGATTCTTACCTTCTTATCTTATACAATACAGACGTTTCTTCAAAAAAGAAGATGATTACGTCCTACGCTTTATGCCTTCAGTTATGCATATCAACCAATGACTTAAATTCTGCCAAGTCACGGGTTCCTGGCTAGCTAAGACAATCCATTCCATGCTCTAATAGCGCTAGGGTAGAAGGAGCTTTTGTACAAATTTGTCCTAGCATATGGGACGAGGAATTTGCCTCATCTTCGTGTCTCTCTGAGCATTTTATTAAATTTTGTTTTTGAATTTGAAAATTATGGTTCAGTGTTTTATGTATAATTGCTACTTTACTTTTCAGGCTTCTGTTCTGAAGGCTTTCTAAATTTAGTGATTTTACTAAAGGTGTTACTCTAGTCAAATGTGAATATTGATTTGTTATAAATCTCACTGCTCTATTGTGTCCAGGTTCTTAATGTTTTCTTGAGTTGAGGGGTCTCAAACAGAGGATCCATATTCATTTATAGGCCTAACCAAGGTTAAATAATATTTTAGTTTTATGTTCTTATTTGATTTATAGAAATTTCTTTTAACAAATCCTAACGATAAACCCTAATGCTTTGTTTGATTTTTTTATTGTTTCATCAATATGGGGATTCCATGACTGTTTTTCATTTATTATAGGCCTAACACCTAGGTATTTTGCGTTTTTAGTCTGTGTTGCTGGTTTACCATGAATAAAATAATTGTAAATAATTTGTTTTAGTTTTTTTTTTGTTACTCTTAATACCTGACATTTTTCTGGGTGGAAAGACATGTTCCAATTTGATTCCCATTTTTGTAACTCATCTAATTCTCTTAGTAAAATTTCTGCATCTTGTGTTCTTTTATTGTTCTATATATTATGCAATCGTCTGCGAATAATCTGACTTTTGTTCCTGAACTAATGCAATTTGGTAAATCATTTATGTAAATTAAAAATAGAAGTGGTCCTAAGACTGTTCCTTGAGGTACGCCTGAGTTTACTGTTATTGGTGTTGATTAGAGCCATTTATTATTACAGTTTGTTCTCTCCCTATCAGAAAATCTTTAATCCACTGATGCAGTGGACCATCAATGCCAAAATATTTTATTTTTTTTAGAAAACTGTGGTGGAATATGTCCGCCGATCGGATCGTTTGCACTTTCCGATGGGGATATGGCCTGCGACTTCTAGGGGTTAAGTCTTGAGACCACAACGTGGTAAATATTATGCTATTGCTATAGTTGTTATAGGCACATTGACAGGCACAAGCAAGAACAAAAGGCGTGTGAAATAACAAACAAATATTTAATATAGGAAATAATGTTAAGAATTACAAGTATAAGTAAAAGGGGAATGTACAAATAAATCTAAAACTTTATGGAGAGTTCTAGTATGGTATCATCACTGGGATAATTGCTCGCGTGGCTCAAGTATGGTTTGCTAGGTTGGCTGATCTCACTTATCTGTAATGTGACTGTGAACTCGGGATGAGTTGTCTCTCAGATATACTGATTATCAGTCAGTAGATGTCCTGTAGGTTGACAGGTGCTGAGGTGGTGGAGAAGAGGATGCCACGTGGTGGACTGATCCCTCTGGTAGTTGCAGACTGGATAGGTGCTTCAGCCTGGAATGCCTTCTGTACTGGTCTAGGGTGATGGATGGTTCACCCTCGACTGGGACGTGTGGAGAGTTGCTGGGTTTGTCGTCAGACAACAAAACACGCCAACCCTGGTATAGGAGGCTGTGAGAAGAGATGCGAGAGGAGCCTAAATTACTAAACCATACAGGCTGATTGGCGAGAGGCGCCTCCTTGGCAGGAGCGTCTCCCTCAGACTAGCTAAGATACATGACAATGATATCTTGCTAAGTCTAATAACATTTGTTATGCAAATATAATGATAATAATACAATGTGCCAGATGAGTATATGAGCGGGGCATAACTGAGGAAGTAAGCAACATGACAATAATAGTAATTCAGCATGCACATACAAGTATACAGGTGGGGGCATAACTGAGGAAGGGAACAGGGGGAACATTTCAAGGGGTTGTAGCCCCTGCCGTGACCTCAGAAGACCGTAGGTAACTGATAACTGCTGTGGAGAAAGAGGGGGGGGGGGGCATGTGTGAAATGATTCACGGTAGGCATGCGAGACTGGTACTCGGGCCTAAGGGCATATGTTAACAGTTCAGCGGGTACATAGAATATAATCATGATTATGTGCATAGATGTGCGTGCATACGTAGGCATGCATACAATGAAATAATCTAGACGTGTAAAGTCCAGATAAATATAAACATGAATAAGTAACCAAGACCTAAGTCTAAGTAAGTAAAGTAATCAAAATAAGTAAGTGAACAAAATGAAGGATGGATGTCCACTGTTAAAAGTATAGTTAACATCAACCAATAAAAGAGAAATATTCATAGACATTCACGCATACATGTTGAGAAGCAAATAAAAGAAAATCATATTTACAGGAGTTTACACAAGTAATATTTAGAAGTAAACAAGTGCTAACATAGCAATGATGCATGGACAAAATGTCACAGGCGAAGACACACTAAGTTTTAATAATAAAGCTATTTAGACTCACCCTATGATTCTGGCACAATCCTAAATGAATTTAATTAAGTCGAGAGTATTATGACTTCTCGCTAATGTGAGACAGAGAGGCATTATCGTGCGACTCTTGTCTCGGGCTTTTATAGGTTTGAGGGCCACGCGTTGAGGTGTGGCTAAACCAATGGTCATTAAGTTTCCAATTAGATTGCTCAATCATCTGGATTTGACCAATAGAATACGTAGATGTGCATTCACATGACCAGCGAGTGAGCAAAGGAGGGGGGGGGGTGAAACCACGTTGCGATTACGAAGTTTGACCTTGGTTTGTATCTATTGTTCGGCGCGTGGCTTGAAACGCATGGAATGCCAGTATGACGTAAGAAGGGGGGTAGTCTTTCTGCAGTAGCCCGCCCAAGGCCATTGTTGCGTCACGAATGATAAGAATGGAATGTATGGAATGTCAGAGCGTGAGTGTGTGTGGTCAGTAGCGGGTGGTCGGGACTATTTCAGTGCGAAGACGGCTACTGGTCAAAAGGGGGGGGGTAGTTCTACACAGGTGAATCTAGTGTAGTGGGTACTAGGCGGTGTTAAGAAAAGGGGGGGAAGGGGGTGTATACACTTCACTGGTCAGTTCTGTATTGAGGGGACGTATTTCGTCACAAAAACTATGGTGGTGAACTTTGTCAAAAGCTTTAGAAAAATCTAGTAAGATAGAATATATTTGCTCACTGTTGTCTAAGCCTTTTGAAAAATCATCAATAAGTCCTATTAGTTGTGTTTCACATGATCTATATTTCCTAAAGCCATGTTGGTATGGAGTAAGGACATTATGCTTGTCTAAGTGGTTTAAGATATTACTACATATTATGTGCTCTAGGATTTTACATGGGATACTGGTTAGTGATACTGGTCTGTAATTTCCTGGGTCAGATTTTTCTCCTTTCCTTAATAGAGGGGTGACATTAGCTTCTTTCCAGTCCCTTGGTGCTCTGCCCTGGTAAAGAGATGCCTGAAAAAATATTTTGAACACTTGTGCTAGATCACTACTTAGTTCTTTGAGAAGTCTAGCTGGAATGCCATCAGGCCCGGATGCTTTATTAGGTTTGAGGTTGGCTAATATTTTTTGGATTCCCTTTTCTTGTAATTCTATATCTCCTATGTTGTCTACTTGGTTCAGATTAAGTAATATGTCTTTGTCTCCTGGGGCTGAGAAAACTGATGCAAAGTATTTGTTTAAGATGTTAGCTTTAGTTTTATTATCGTTATGCGTCAAGTTATCTTCTCCTCGTAATGGTGCTATGCCAGTTGTTTCCATTTTCTTAGACTTAATGTGTGACCATAGGTTTTTGTTGTTATCTTTCGATATTAAATTGTTTATGTATTCACTCTGCAGCTGTCTGCTTAATCTTTGGGTCAGGTGTTTAATTTTTAGATACTTTTTATGAACTCTTTCTGCCTTAGTTTTT
The DNA here is from genome assembly GCA_021533235.1 of Biomphalaria straminea. Lineage (NCBI taxonomy): Eukaryota > Metazoa > Mollusca > Gastropoda > Planorbidae > Biomphalaria > Biomphalaria straminea. The sequence goes on from JADKLZ010005465.1 coordinate 23,905,195, forward strand.
TTTTCAATTTTCTATATATGTTTTCCTTCTGTTTACAAAGCTTCTTTAATCTATTATTAAGCCAGCATTCATTTATTTTGTTTGATATGTATTTACTTGGTATATGATTTTCTATAATATTTTTAAGACTAGTTGACCGGCGGCATAGCATACGCCGCTATTTACCAGGGCCGGCGACCGCAGTGTGGCCCGCATTTCATAGGACCCGCAATTTTATAGGACCCGCTCTAATTTAAAGTGTAAAAATTATTAAATTAAGCCATTTTATTACTTACAACAGATTCCCCGCGCCATCCTGTCGATTTAACATCCCTATAATTATTTGTCTGTTAAGCTATTGCTTTAAAAGAAATCAAACACATTTTTAACAAAATATAGTCATTTATAACGCTGTTAACCATCAAGCTGTAACGGAAATAAGTCTTTGGCATATGGTTGAACACAATCTTCAATTACAAACACAGTAGCACACTACAGACTGAAAAGATAAAATATAATTTTTAAAAAGTCGAAGAACAAAACTCCACTTGTCTCTCTAACCTTGCTAATGATTTTTTTTCCACCACAATTGTCCACAAATACTCGTATTAAAGGTCTTTTGCAAGTTAATGGATTTTTTTAAAAAGAATTATAAATAATTTACGCTCTAGAATACTTTTCTCTTTGACTATTAAATACATAAATAATTCGAGTTTTAAATATGGTTCTAATTTTTCGTATTATAAAATAAGTAAAGCGAATGCGTTAAAAAATTATTAATGGAGCTAAAAATAGAAATGACCTCTTTACTTGTTGCATGTTGTTGCACGTTTGACCTCTTACTTTGAGAAAAAATATATAGATTGTTTTTTATGAAATTCCAGAGGTCATCAACTGGTTGGTTAATGTCTTTTTCGGATAAGAAAGTTTGTTGAAAGTTTAATGCAGCTTGGTGTAGTTGTGTTAGGTTACATTTGTTCCAGTGTATGATTTTTCTTTTAGGTTTTATATTGGCTACTGCTTTTATCTGACTGTTTATTTTTAAGATCTGATGGTCTGATTGACCAGGGAAAATATCATAATTAACTACTAATCCAGGTCTGTTAATTAAAAAGAGATCTAATGTGTTGTTTAATCTAGTTGGCTTTTTAATGATTTGATCTAAACCAGACGCGTCACTAGGCAGGTGCGGGGGGTGCGGTCCGCACTGGGTGACACCCGATAGGGGGTGACACCCAAGTGTAAAAAGGCACTTTAAAAAAAATATTAAAAAATACCAACTTTAAAAGGCGACAGAAGCAAATTCATAAAGCTTAGAAATTGTTGAATAAAATTATTCTAAATTGGAAAACTTCAATAGCAAGATTTTTTTCCTATGATAAATAGTGGACATGTTCACAACGAGAAACTCGAGAGAAGACTGAAGAACATTTTTCAGGCTTTCAAATTAGGAAAATTTTGGGAGCAGGACTTTAGCTTCAAAAAATTGACAAGGACGTCATTGCTATGACTGACGAAAACAGATGAACATCCTGTATTATAGATTGCTTACTATCGCATTGTTTCTAGCAAAGAAAAAGTTGGTATATGGTGGCGAACTGAAGAAGACTTTTCATTGAATAATGAATTTTTTTTCTTGGGATTGTAGAAATGTTATCCATATATGAGCCAGTGCTGAAATAATAACTTATACGATCGCAAGTCAGCGATGTAAAAAAAGTTACTTTCCAAGCTTGTACCAAAAATATATATAAATGTTTTAGCAAACCACTTAAGGGATATACTTATCAGGGATGAGAGACATAAAAGCTGCAAGGTACTCCTGGTATCTTGTATTACAGCACACCTAACATAGATCTCTGAATTGTAAGATATATTAACAGTAGCAATGGTAATGTTGAAATGACAGAAATATAGGATATTACTCTTAATGTGGGCCAAATCTGGTGTATCAGTTCTGATAATTTAAAACGACTGAAAAGAGATGTTTGTAAAATGTTTTACATGTTTCGGATGTTCCTTCAGAGTTGAAGCTAGTTACTTCCTAGTCCAAACCTTCCGCAGGACGACGGGGGATGGGAGCGGGCAGGGTTTGAACCCGGGACCATCGATAAATCCAAACGACAGTTAAGCGTGCAAACCGCTCGACCAGGCAGCCATCCTGGGATGGGCTTAACGTATCGATATGATGAGCTCAGGGACATGGTAATGCAGCTACAATGTCAAGGATTCATGAAGAAGTGCAGGCAAAATTAAGAACAGAAAAGAAACTTGAATGGATGTGTACACCGTTTACTTAAGCTATGTGGTCCAAATTCTTAATCGGAAAATATTTTCTAATTATACTTTCTTGGTTCTCTAGAAAAAGGGTTTTCTTTCTTTGCCGCTTATACTAATAGATAGGATAATATAATTAATGACAGCGTGTCATATGGACAACTCGCTGGTGTGCTCATGGTGTTGCTGTTAGACCCATGAAAGAACGATTTTATGAAAGTGTGACGGCGAAAATCTTTGCCGTCTCTCTGAAAATACAAACACTAGAGGCGCAGCACAAATATGATTGCCAGCTGTCTGTGAATACATGCATAACTTTCATTGCTTGACTTTCTTATTGGGTGATGTACTCAAAAAAATAAACTAAACACAAAAGTACCTTCAAATTAAAGTGTTAATTATTTTCAAAGTGGTGGCTAAGCTAGAGAACTTAAACATTTACTGTACGAAATATGTGAAAATTTAGCTCGAAATGTTATTAAGATAACTTTTCTCAAATCAAACTAGCATGTTAATGCAAAAGAAAAATACGTTTTAACAATATGAAAATATCAGGAAAGTATTCTTAAGATTTACTATTCAAATAGAGAGCAAGATGTTAATACTGAGTACATCAATCTCTTTTATTGGGCCTGAGGGCAAGATATGTGAACAGAAATACTAAAACTAGAATACTAGAATGCAGCAAAGTTTTGAAAGACGGCAACGAATCTCTACCAGCCTTTGAATTAAATGCATGTTTACAAGGCGTCATGTGAAAAGAAGCTTTGCAAAACTAAATTTAACTAACAACGTTCTCTGATTAAAATATTAACTAACAACTTTCTGTCGTTAAAACATCAAATAACAATCTTCTCTCATTAAAACATCAACTAACAACGTTCTCTCATTCAAACATTAACTAATATCGGTCTCTTATTAAAACATCGACTAACAACGTTCTCTCATTAAAACATTAATTAACAACTATTTTTTGAAATCAAATCAAGCAATTCTGTCCATTGAAAACAAAGTAGCAAGATATATTGAGTTTAAAGTTCTACTTTGAAATCCTGAAAAGGAAATTTAAATATTTATTTTCTAAAGTTATTGTAAACTTTTATATGTTCAAAAAATTATTAAAATTTTTTTGTAGCTATCAATATACTTTTCATTAAGTTGCATTTTTCAATAGTCCTCATGAAACTACCACTATATGTGATTATAATATTCAAAAGTTCCATTAAGAGCTGTTTAATGTTTACTTAGGAAAGCATGCTCAGTTGGTTCTTAATTTCTTTCTATTTAAAAAATCGTAGATGTTAATATGTAATTATTAACGATAATATGTAAGAGAAAAAAACATAATCGATACTCATTTAAACTTTGTGTAGCAGCAATCAACGAACTGTATTATCGCGCAAAAAACAACAACTGAACAACGATAGTTTTTTATTTGAAGAATAAGTGGAACGCTGGGGGGGGGGTGACACCCTGATTTAACCGCACCGGGTGACACCCACCCTAGTGACGCCTCTGATCTAAACTTAGGTTGTGTAAAGTATCTATGAAAAGCTCATTAATGTCCTTAAGGTTTTGGTGTTTTCTTATTGTTTGTGTTCTCCAATTTATATCAAGTAGATTTAAGTAGGCAGTTATATTTGTTAAAAAAGTTTTCAATAATTGAATTAGAACTAAGTGCTGATAAGCAGATTTTTTTTATTGTGTATTTTATGTACGCATTTTTATTTTTACCTTAATCTAATAATAATATTATATTAAATATAAATTTTAAAATTTTCTTTTTAGAATAATTTTTTTTTTCATAAAACAATCAACATTTCTATTTCTAGTTGCAGCTCAATAAAATATTGTAAGAAACCACAACTGAAAATAACCTTTACAAATATGTAAGTTAAGTAGCACTATTTAATGTTAGAGTAACCGATGGAAACAAATTATGAATATATTTTAAATTGCTATGTTTTGATAAATCGATGTCATTAAAATAAAACGCAAAATATTTCTCAAAATAAGTCAGCATTAAGATATACTTGGCTTAATGAGATAATGCTGAGATAATAAGAGGGAAATGAAGGGCTCGTGTTAGGATGTTTTGAAATATCAATATTTGGTAAGTTATGAGCTTGCCACTTCGCAATGCTGAAATTGCCTAGAAACGTTTCATGGAACAGTTTATCTTCACAATTTTTCGGTACTTACTTTTTTTTCTAGTATAGAAATTGAAATTAAAAAATTATCTAATTTAACTGCACACGTTTATTCTAGTCCTCTAATAACAAAAATATGTATTGACATATATATATTTAATTTATTTATATTTAATTTAAGTTCAATTTGAATGTTTTGTTCCACTTCAAGAGTCCTGTACTTTAAATTACTATTTTATACAGCAGAAAGTAAATGATTATCATTAGTTGTTTTCGTTTTTCACAGTACCATAGGCGGTGTGGAATTGGGGGGGGGGGGGAAAACCAACTAGATACTAAACAAAAGACAACATTTCATAGCTTTAGACTGCAGTGTTTGCAGCAATTGATCACCAGGATTGTACCCTCACTAGTGTTTCAAAAATTACCCGAACATAAATACTATTTCAAAAATAAACATTCAGACATCCTATTGGGAACATTTTTCATTGTTATCAATAAAATATTACTTAAAAATTAACTTTATTAATTTTTTTTTCTAATTTGTTGAAAAATAATATGAATCAGCTAGCATTTAATTCAGGCCAAGTTGCCAACTCCTAAAAAAATAATAGACTGGTACAGGTTAGGTACAAAAGAAATATAGTCTATGAGGTTCAAAAAATATAAAGAAGAAATAGTATATTTACTTTTAAACGATGTGTTTTAAAGTTAAATATTTTAAATTATATTTTAAATATTCATAGGCTATTTTTTTTATCTATTTATTAATAATGTTAAATCGCAAATATCATAGTATACACTAATGCATTGGTGACTTTTTTTCTTGCATTTGAATTTTTCTAAGTTTAATTCATAGTATGATGCATATTTTCATTCATAATTGTTTTTTTAGGGAGAAAAAAGAGAAAAAGTTTCAAAACCTTGATTTAATGATTATCGGTAAAACTGGAAACGGAAAAAGTGCTTTAGGAAACACAATTCTAGGACGAAAAGCGTTTCAAAGTAAATGTAGCATAGGCTTGGTTACGAAAGAAATACAATATGAAGTGAGTGAGGTCGATGGACGTATTATTAAAATTGTGGATGGACCAGGTGTTGGGGATACAAGATTAGACACGGAAGAAGCCATCAAATTAGTTCTGGATCAAATGACCTTAGCCATTTCTGCACATCCTGCCGGTTTTCACGCCTTTCTTCTTGTAGTCAAATTTGGCGGTAGATTTACTGAAGAAGATAGAGAAACAATTAAGTTTTTAAAGAAAATATTTGGAGAAAATTTTGTCAAAGATTATTGCATTTTGGTTTTAACATGTAGAGACATATTTCAGAAAGAAAGTGAAGACTCTGGTCAGAACTTTGATGAATGGTGTGATAAGCAAGATGGAATTTTTCGAGAATTGCTTGAAGAATGTCGCAGGAGAGTTGTACTGTTTGATAATAAGACACGTGACGAGGAAATAAAGAAAGCGCAAGTTAAACAGCTGTTTAAAATGGTGGATAGACTAACATTTCATGGGCATCGCTATAAAGATGAAAATTTTAGCAAAGCGCATGCTGAACGAGAACTTCTTATGGTAGAGTAAGAGAAACCAATGATTCGTGAAGAGACAATATCAGAAACAAGTCGTATTATTCAAAGTCTGAAGACACTATGGTATAAACAA